>JAGFPH010007665.1:33336-63261 GCA_018207615.1 Philaenus spumarius | reverse complement strand
TTTGGACATCAAGAAAGCATTTGATACAGTTGATCATGAGCTCTTGGCTAAAAAGTTGGAATCAGCTGGAATAAGAGGGGTGGCCTTGTCTTGGTTTCGGGTTCCTCAGAGAGTACTCGGCGTTCATTGCTATTTGGTGTACCTCAGGGTTCGGTACTTGGTCCCATATTGTTTCTAATATTTATTAATGACTTGTTTTCAGGACCATTCAATGGCATTATGACAGCATTTGCTGATGACACGGCTCTGGCCTACGCACATTCGGATGCAAATCAGTTGCAAATAAAAATTCAACAGGATCTTTATTTCTTGAGCCTCTGGTTTGGATACAATAGACTTTCTTTAAATGTAGCTAAAACAATGTTTATTAACTTTTCCATTTCTAATTCCTTTCATTTCCTGGTGCCGCTTAAATATCATAGTGTTGACTGCCGTAGCCAGTTTTGTGATTGTAGTGAAGTTACTCAAAGTAAATGCACTAAATATCTTGGCTTGCATTTGGATGAAAAACTATCGTTTCGAAATCATATATCCAGTTTAAAAAAATATGTGTTTATGTTTTTAAGAAAGTTTTCATTTATAAAAGCATATCTGCCTGTACGAGTGCAGCGGCAGGTTTACTTTGCATTTGTTCATTCTAAGTTGGCATATGGTTTATCTATTTGGGGGGGGGGGGGTACTTATAATTCACACTTAACTCCATTGATTAGGCTCCAAAAAACATTCGCTAGATTGATGTGCAAAAAAGGACGGCTTCAAAGTTCCTTTCCATGTTTTATTGCAAAAAGAATTCTTCCTCTTCGGTATCTATATGTTTTTAAAGTGTTAGAACTATTTTATAGGGTAAGTGGCAATGAAGGGGCTCGGATAAATCACGGTGTACCCACAAGGCAGGTAAGCAAGGGATTTGTAAAGTTAACCAAATGTAATAAAACGTTTATTCAAAGAACCTTCTTCTTTCTTGGGCCAAAATTCTTTAACATATTGCCTTTATATTTAAGGAATATGTCCGATATGAGGTCTTTTAAGGACAAACTTAGACACTGGTTATTTTCTCTTTCTCCTGAGGCTTTGGAAAATATGTTTATATCTCTTCAATGATGAAACAGAGGGGCAAGGTCTGACTATATAGTGTGACTGAACCTAAATATATGATTTAGTATGTATAGGCCAAGGAAATGTATTTTAATGTAGAGTCAAAAACTTTTTTTTTTATAAAATCATAGTCCGTCCGTCTGTTTGTGTGTCTGGATGTATGAATGTATGCATGAATGAATAGTAATTAATATTTAAGATAACTCCCGCACACATTTAAGGGTATTTTATTGCCTTTCTGTGTGCGTGTATATTTTCCACAGTATTTTAATTTAGTTTTGAATATATAATTGAATGTTATGTTAGTATTATATAATAAGCTATGCTAATATTATTTTATAATTATTGTAAATTCATTATTTTGTAAGAAATCTTAATTTCATTGTTTTATAAGTATGGTAATTTCATTATATAAAGATTGATTTTTAGTTTTGTTTTTAAGTGTAATATTTTATATGTTAATGAAGTTATGTCATGTGTCTGTGGAAAATAAAAATAAATAAATAAAATAAAAAAATAAAATAAATAAATATGCCTAGAGTTTTATAATCCTTATAGTTGTACACATTTACCGAGTTAAAAATCCCCGTCAGCATAGTTAGGTAGGCCTAGATAAAGTCTGATATTTTTAAATAGTATTTTTTTACATGATATATGTATCTAATTAATCTGCCTGTGATTTTTCACGAGGGCTTACTAGTCGCTAAGTAAACTGAATAAATGCATGTGAACGTTTGATTGTTTGTAGTATGGACCACGTACGAAGATGCAACTATATTAATGTTCACGTTTTAAACGCTATCTATCAACTAGAGAACATAACAAATAAACATTCTTTGAAGTATAAACAACCCGAATTTCTTAAATAAACTTTACGCTTGAATCTGTATACAATCTCACAGCTTTGATTCATTCAACCTTTCATCTTCGTATTAAGGGAATTACATTAGCGTAAAACGGAGTGAATATAGTTTAGTATCTACTTGAAGTCTTGGTATATGTTGGTGATTGGAAGTAATTAGGTAAGCGGTTTGGTTACACACTAATAATTACTAGCGAATTTCTATAGGAAAAATGAGCTATTGCAGTGGCCCTTATGGTAAGACCCAAGGTCAACAATTTCAACAATTAGGCCTACTATTTGATAATCCTTATAATTGTGAACATTTACCAGTTAAAACTTCCCTCATCATAGTTAGGTAGGCTTAGACAAATTTTGAGGTTTTTAAGTAGCATTTTTATAAATGATGTATTTTTTATACATGCATCTAACTAATCGGTTTGTGATTTTTCATGGGGGCTTACTAGTAGATAATATAGATACATATACAGAGTGAGGCAAAAATCTGGAAACAGCTTAATATTTCAAAAAGTACGAGTCTTATGAGATAGGAATAAAAGCAGTTATTCACAACCATAAAAGAACCACTTTTTGGTGAGTTTGAAATTTTTGACCGCCATCTTGGATCCGTCATCTTTGAATGAACTTCATTTTTTTTAAATTTGAAGGTGGTCATGTGATACATCATTTCGATGTAAAATGTCAAGAGAAAACCAACGCTAAAACTTGCACATCCATAATATCTTTAACCGATTAAAAATGGCGGCGAAAAACAACGAAATCGTGTTTTCCGATTTTGCTGTACTATTTTCAAAAAAATAATTAATTATGCTTCTTTTTGGATTCAGAATTAAATAAGCTTTCAAACGATATGCCACACAACGATATTTTTGAGTATTTAAAATTGTTTAGTTACAGCCATTTTGATTTTTTCAAAATTGATTTCGAGTGGTTAAAAAAATACAGTTGTGCGGCATATCGTTTGAAAGCTTATTTAATTTTGAATCCAAAAGAAGCATAATTAATATATATTTTTAAATAGTACAGCAAAATGGGACAAAATCGGAAAACAAGGTTTCGTTGTTTTTGGCTGCCATTTTTAATCGGTTAAAGATATGGATGTGCAAATTTCACAGTTGATTTTCTCTTGAAATTCTACATCGAAATGATGTATCACTTGACCACCTTCCCATTAAAAAAAAATAAGTTCATTCCAAGATGGCGGTCAAAAATTTCAAACTCACCAAATAGTGGTTCTTTTATGGTTGTGAATAACTGCTTTTATTCCTATCTCATAAGACTCGTACTTTTTGAAATATTAAGCTGTTTCCAGACTTTTGCCTCACTCTGTATAGGCCTATAGGCCTATATTTCTTTTTCCTGACTGACCGACAAAGGATCAACATCAAGATAAAAATACGAAATTTTAAAAGTATATTTTTATCCCTACATAGACTTAAAATCAGAAAGGATTTAGCAAAATTTAGATTTTAAAGAGTAAACAACATGAAAATATTGAACACTCTCGAGACTTCTGCTCGTGTTTTTTTTAAATACTAAAAAATATGAGGTTTTTGCCACGCGTTACGTTTCAGTCATTCAAGAAAGCTCAAAAGCTTTTCAACTCTTCGCAATAAAATTACGAAGATTTTGGCACCACCAGAAGTTTTCTACGACGTCTGTGAGTGCATATATCGTGTCCAGAGACACACGGGCACAACATTTTGCATTGCTTTATCGTGTTCAGAAACCTCGAAAACGTCGAGAAAATTCATAAATTGTGGGTGTAAATTTTTTAGAATTTTTACAAGATTTCAATACTTTAGCATTTTATTGCGAGACGAAGTAAAAAACGTCAAGAAATGTCATAAAAAGTAGGGGTAATTTGTAGGATTTTCGCAAGATTTCAATACTTCGGCATTTTAAAGAGTGCCGAAGTGAAAGAAAATTGTGAAAATAAGGAGTTCAGTTTCAGTCTTGTAATAGATAAATCAGCTGGTTTGGATCAAAAGCTTAGCAACATATTTTTGTTCATTACATTTACCAACTTAGAAAATTTAAAATTAGTTTATTATTTTTCACATTCAACATGTTTTAGGTTAGGTAGCACAATAAAGGCAAACACCAACAAAAAACAAAGAAAATTTCTTACTCAAAATTCAAACATCGGTTGCTACATTTTATAAATAACACAGCTGGTTAGTATCCTACCCAACCTACTTGGCAAATTTAAATTCAGTTTATTATTTCCCGCATCCAACATCACTTTTGGATTAGGTTAGCAAAATAAAGGCAAATACCCACAAAAATCAATGAACAATGCTTACTCTATTATAATATAAACTGAACCAACGCATTTCTTGAACGCATTTATATTTATTACCATAGCAACCTACCTTTCAAATTTACATTCAGTTAAATTGTTTTAACAACCAACGGCGTTTTTAGGTTAGGTCTATATCACTCTATTACATAAACAGAGTCTTTCATTCACACATAATTACCTGGCCCTACTACGTACGCTTCTAGATCTAGGATACTGCACCCCCCATCTCACCATAGTGCCGAAGCACCACCCCACCATAACGCGATTCAAGTGCCTATGTCCTATATCAAAGCCCACTAAAGAATACCGTTGCGAGGCGGCCAATAGAATGGGCGCGCAGCGTTGCCATATCTACTAGCCTCGAACACTCCTGGTATTTACCGCTCGAGGCTTGATCGCACAGTTTAAAGAACTACAAATGCGTTGAGTCAGCCGCAGTCAGTTAGAGAAGCGTGGGAAGAACGTGACAACGTCGCACTACGGTGATTGGAACGTTCAAGGTCTCGGTATACACAAGCCCGTCCCTCAACGGTATTCTTTAGTGGGCTTTGATATAAATCAATTGTCATTTCAGTGAAAATATTAGCTTGTTCAATACTGTTTCCATTTGTTTCACACCAAGTCGCTGAGGGGGTTGGTGAGCGAAGCGAGTTCCCAGGGTACACAATTTAAACGTTGAAACTATACAAAAGCGTAAAAAGCAGTACTTTAATCTGCAATCATATTTCAACTATTTTTATTTCCTCCCAAATTCATATTAAAACCTTTACTGTTTGTCACAAGTCTTACAATTGTTTACAATTGGATTACCCTTTTTCTCGAACCCTATTGTACTAGTTATAAGACTTTAACATAACACAGAAAATGATTGCATAATTTAATCTGTATTCGGGTTACGTCCTCTTTGTGTGGCTCGTGATTCCGCAGTTGACAGCCTGTCTTTCCGCAAATGAAAATAGATACAGAGTTGTTTACAACAATCTTCTCCCCCATACCAGGTCAGATACTATCCACCCTCCTTTTCAGGCGTATTCAACAGCGAGTGGAATTCCAACACATCGATGAGTAATTTTAACTGAATACAATTTTTCAAATAATTTAGACTACTTAAAGTTCAAAAGAGAAGATCTCATATCATTTTTAAATACTTGTAATAAATAACTTTATACTTTACCCAATGACAATGAAATTTCACATCTGCTTCTAAATCTGGCTTATTGAAAAAATAGTGTTTAAGGGAAGGCTTATGACAGTGTGCGACAGTATTATACAGTATAAGGGTTTTATTTAAATTTCTGTAAATTTGATACTTTTACACATTTTTTTAATAAATTTGTTTTAGTAATGGTTGATGTGAAGTAGTTTAGAAGTGTTTAGTAAGGGTAGATTTTGCACACGGCAGTTATTATAAAATACAAAATGGAATTTATATTTATACATTAATTTAACAGAAGGATAACATAATTATTTAGTTTTTGATTAAAAATATTGTAAATAAGTAATATTAGAAAGGTTGTCGTTTTGTATTTTTTTGTTTTTTTTTTTATTTATAATATTTTATTACATGCCATTAAAATGTAAATTATTTTTATTATGCCATTCTACTTTTGTTCATTTAAAACAGTTTAACACATATAACCTTAGTAAAAAATAATTTTTTACCAAGTGAAAATAATTTACATTATAATGACATGTAATATAATATTTTTAATAAAAGATAACAACATCATGGCTTGTGGAAAATATTCCCAAGATATCATAAATAACTAACATTATAATAGCCTGGTGAAAATGATTTAAATAAATAACATAGTGAAAAGAACTTGTTTAAATAACATTGTAAATTACATTCAATTTATTTGAAATAAATACCGTACTTTGTTTAAAACTCGACTAATGGTTTCCAAGTCACATATGTTCTAAGTTGTTTAATACTTTCTCCGTCTTGTGACTTAGGCTACTTATAACTATATGCGACAAATAAATAATTTGTATAAAACTAAAATAATGGTATCCAAGTCACAAATATTGTTCTAAGTTTTTGAGTATTTTCTCCGTCCTGTGACTTACTTGTAACTACATGCGAAAAATAAATAACTTAGTGCTTTAGGGGACTTGTACATATTTTAAAATATGAATTAATTGTTGTAAAGTTTCCTTCTGCCAAAACAAAAGTACCATTTTAAGATTCTATGCTGTTTGATATTTATTTCTAAATCATCTTTCATAGCCTAAATCGATTATTTTATGTAGGACTATACTAACACGCAAATAAAGTATTGTGCGATTTTTAATAAACTTATTTTACTTTTGTTGTAGACAAATATTAGGAAAATTTTAAAAATTTCATTGGCATATTTTTACTTTCTCACTATGTATAGAGAAAGTTTAGTGATCGCAAAATATCGATGTTGAGATTTTTGTGGAAATATCCGTTTTGGGACCCCCTGAGTCCAACAAATCAGTTATTATTTTTTTAAATAAAAAACCGGCTCCAACGATTTTGATCAAATTTGGTTTTTTTGTAGCCCTTAATGTACCCAACCATATGCGAAAAAACCGTATCTTTCTAAATATTCTCATTCAGCTAATAATGATAATATTTATTAGTTACTCTTCTACTTAACCCCTTATTGCACTGTGTTACATATACGTAACATACTTTTATTTATCATAAAATTATATACAAAAGGTTCTTTAATTATCTAAACTCGTAAATTAAAACTAAATTACTGGTAGATTATAACTCATTAAGTTTATTTATAAAAAATATTTCAACTTACCAGTTGTATTACTAACACATGTGAAGTAACCTAAGAACATATATATGACTTCACATAAACGCTAAACAACAATAGTGTATTTTCATGAAAAATAAACAGATGAATGCAAGAGACATCTAGGAGAGATCAATGGAACTATGTCTACTAGTTTAAAAGTAGGTAGAGCTTGTGTGATGGCTAGGAAACAATTGAAAATGGAATGTTACAAATAAATATGTAACACCGTGCAGCGTAACATTAAATACATCAGTTGCATATATGCATCAGTTTATTAGAAATAATTGCATAAAGTATGTTGTTTAAGACGTAATTATTTCACTAATTAAAGACAGATCTTCCAACCCCGGACTTGATGATTCATCGACTTCAACTTCAATTGAGTAAGAACACTACTTTTTCACATGACAATTTATTTTAACCACTACTAAGTCTCGATTTTCCTTGGATGTAATACATCAATACTGTATTGGTGTTAGATATAACATAACATGACAAGTTTGGTTTTCCAAAACATTTATGATAAATTATCCAATTTATAATAAAATAATTAATTATAACCCGTTTACACAAATTAATGGAAATACATTTACTTTATTAGATGTTTAAATATTGACTATACAATAACTATTGTTGAAGTAATAAATTAAAGGAATACATTATTTAGTTCATAAATATTTCTTAAACAAAAAATGGAAATTTCACTCTATTTTTCCTTTCTCACTATACTATAGTATAGAGAAAGTATAGTGATCGCAAAACAAAATCAATGATGAGATTTTTGTGTAAATATCCGTATCCAAAAAAGTGGTTTGTACAAAATGTCTGTCTGTACGTCTGTATGTATACAAAGCTAGAGCGAAAACTATTCGATCGATTTCGAACAAATCTGCAACAGACATGTCAAGTAGGGCTGTATAGATGCACGACAATCAGTTTTGTAAAATTTTGAAAAAACCCTCTTTTTGGCAAAAAAAACCCAAAAAAATCAGTTATTATTTTTTTTTATAAAAAAACGGCTCTAACGATTTTGATAAAATTTGGCTTATTTGTAGCCTTTAATGTACCCTAAAATAAGCAAAAAACCGCATCTTTCTAAAAATTCTCGTTTAGCTAATAATAATAATAATAACTGATTTTTGGGGGTTTTTTGCCATAAAGGGGGTTGTTTTTCAAAATTTTTCAAAACCTTTTAATGGCCTAATTGACGTCTTTGGTGCAAATTTATTTGGAATCGATCGAATAATTTTCTCTCTAGATAATAATAATAATATTTATTAGTTATTCTCCAACTTTAATAATCACCTATGATACCCCACCCTACAAGTCACAGTGAATCTGTTTAATAATTTAAATATGTTTTTAAGAAAGTATGTGCCAGTTCCTACTACCGTTTATTTTATTTCTTTTTGCAGTAGGTTTCGAATAAACAATTACTGTACAACTAAAATAACATTTTCATCCCTTAAGAAAATCAAATGAGCTACGCCCTTCAGATCTTCAGATGCTAAAAAAGCACGATATAAATTTAAATGCACATGAAAAAACGCTATGTAGTATATTTTTTAGTTTTATTTTAATTTACATTGAATTAGGTTTTTTATTTATTGAATTTGTACCGTTTATTTACTTTAAAGTAACTAACAACCTGGAACATTTTTATTTAATTAATCCTTAAATAGTTTCTGTCGGATCAAAAAATCAAAAATCATATATATTCAGACAAGTTAGGGGGGAAGAAGCCAGTTGACATTTAAAATTTAATATTTGATCATCACACAAATTCAGAAAAACAACTATAATGCATTTGATAGAATAAAAATTCAACACAGATTCTCACATCTAATAAGCTCAGTGCTGTCGACAGGGGGGAGGAGGGGGCAAGTGCACATAGCCGCGGAATGCCAATGTGTCCGGACTACCCCGCAAACTTAAACGTGTTTTATTAAAATTTTAATTAAAGAGAAGTTTTTATTACTTTGTGCACACAATAGGTACTCCTGACGTACCGATTTATTAAGAAAGTTTTAGTTTGATTGCTTGCAGGTAGACACAAAACAATATCAAAACTTGTATTTGAATTAGATAAATATTTTGATTTGATAGCAACAAAAAGTGAGTAATTTTTTTTGGTCAATTGGTTATTTATTTTTAAGTACTGGTAACCATTAATGCTTGTAGAGCACTCCACCTGTAATTCTAAACAAACTTCCCAATTACTTAAACAACTAGTAAGCGTTATTAGAAGCGAAATTGCTGATAAAAAAAACTTCAAAGTTTAACAAACTAAATCTTACCATAAACAGAAGTTAAATCAAACATATAAAACAATACGTTTACTTTCTCACTATGCTATAGAATAGAGAAAGTATAGTGATCGCAAACAAAATCAATGTAGAGATTTTTTGATATGTCAGTTTTGGGACCCTTGAGTCCAAAAAGTGGTTTTTACAAAATGTCTGTCTGTATGTCTGTATGTATGTATGTCTGTATGCATATAAAGCTAGAGAGAAAACCATTCGATCTATTTCGAACAAAATTGCTACAAACATGTAAATTAGGCCTGAATAGATGCACAAAAAAAGGTTTTGAAACATTTTGAAAAACAACCCCATTTTTCGCCAAAAAACCCCAAAAAATTCAGTTATTATTTTTTAATAAAAAAACGGCTCTAACGATTTTGATAAAATGTGGCTTATTTGTAGCGCTTAATGTACCCTACCATATGCAAATAACAGCATCTTTCAAAAAATTCTCGTTTAGCTAATAATAATAAGAATAACTGATTTTGGGGGTTTTTAGCCAAAAAGGAAGTTGTTTTCAAATTTTTTCAAATCCCTTTTTCGTGAATCTATACAGGCGTAATTGACATGTTTGGTGCAAATTTCTTCGAAATCGATCGAATAGTTTTCTCTTTATTTAATGTAGTAGCACGCAATGCACTTTGTATAGAAAATAATCCCAATAAGGGGTTTGGCGTGCAATGCACTGTGCGTCGGCCGCTTCTCATAATGTTTGGTGGCAAGCTCACATGTGCGTGATAATAATTTAAATATGTTTGTGAGAAAGTATGTGCCAGTTTCTGGTACCGTTTATTACTAATATTACTTGAATTCCAGTTACTCAGATACTTTATGATAAGCTTTTTTGAAAGGATGCAGTTGAAACTCGTCATTTTGATTCTAATTTTCGAATCACTACGTACCACTACGACTCCCTCCGGTAGGGGCACAAAATGCTAAGTTGCACGCGGGCCCAGAAATCCTCTCAACGCCTCTGATCACGTTTATTTGTTCAAAGGCGTTTCAACAACAATCTCGCTATCTTCAGTGGTGTCATTTTCAATATTTGTTCAAAGTGAAATGTTCGACCTAAAATGGTGGAATTCTTTAGTCTATGGTTATTTTCACTTTCTTTCGTTTGTGTGTAGTACTTGTGCCTTTGACGTATTTATTATTGAGCTACCCTGTATGGACTGTGGGATCTAGAATATGAAAATAATGACGATATTATGATGAAGCGTCGTTTCCATACTACAAAGAGGTAGGGCGGGCGCAAGAGGTTTTGGTGCCCTAGGCAAAACTTTTGTAATACGCCAAATTCCAAAGCAAACCCCTATCAACTACTAATGTAGTCGATCCAGCCATTAAATTTTGGTTACTATAAAAACAAACATAATACACACAATTTTAAGAATTCACTATCATCTATTGACAGTGGATGGTTAAATTTCAGTAAATAAATAGAATAAATTTACAATGATGACACTTTTTAAAAGAAAACTACGATTAAATAACTAGACATTGAATAAACAGACTTGATGGAATCAAATGTAGCTAAGTACTCAACGAATTTGATGAAGTTTCCATTGCCCCAAGCAAATAAATTATCTCTCTACCTGTGTGCCATTGCTATCAAACTTTCTAACACTCGAAGCCAGTATTTTTCTTCTTCTCCTATTTCAAGCAAATGTTCTTCGCTAATAGTTTCATTATTCTTCAGTCTGATTTTGAGTTAATTTCCACTTTTGAATGCTTGTCGCGTGTTCTCTTCCATTTTCATGGCTAGCTTTATATTTTTCCAATCATTAACACCGGTACTGCATAGTACAGAACGTTTAGCGAATCCTGTGGAACCAGATGAAAACAGATCGCAGCAAAAACCGAAACTTGTATTTCTTTGTAGAGTACATAAGCCATGCTCAATGAAAACATTCATCATTTGCTACAAGTCTTTTATAGTGGACTGTTGAAATTTTCTTTGGTTTTGATCCAGAGGAAAGTTGATTTTGAAATCTTTGTGGGTCGATGATGAACTAGATTTTGATGGAGTTCATCATCAAGAACATAGCCTACATGTAGCATCATCAGTATTGTTACTACTTCGTTTATTAATACAACGACGATATGTGCAGCGAATGCGAGCCATTACTTAGTGGTGCGATGGTGGTATATATAATCGATTCAACTTTCATTGATGGCTATGAATAGAAACCCGCATGATACACTCTACATGGTGTAACAACTACCAACCTAAATTTCCAGGACATAATTACAACTTTATTCCAAACAAAATTTATTTAAATTATATTAAATGTTTAATATTTATTGTTGTTAGCCTTAGGTATAGGCCTACACATATTTTATAATATATTATTTACTTCTTGCCAATTGTAGTCTTTTAGTAGGCTTTACTACAGCTTAACTGTACATTACTACATGCTTCACTGACACAGCCAGCATAATAATAAACATTTTAAAATTAATTGTTTTGTACGAATGTGCGAATGTGTATAAGTGGACATAAATAGCTGACCTGATGATGCTACCAGTTTCAGTGAAACATGTAGCCACGTATAATTAATTATTGTCTACTAAAACCAACCAAAAGATTACAATTGACACAAAGTAAGTAATATTTTATACAATTTTTAACAATGCACATATTTTTAATACTTTTCTCTTCTGCCCTCTCATAATTGCACCCAGGGCAGCCGCCCAATTCTTTCCAGACGCCTGTATGTTCCTGGCGGCCTAGCCCGTCGCCTACATAATGGTACGCCAGCCCTTTAAAACATTGTTTAGAGGATTTTCACTACCAGATTTTATAATATTCACTTGAGATTATTTAATGGCAAATTTAGCAATTTAAATTAAACACCCAGAAAACTTATGGTAGTATATTAACAGCTTCAATATCATCAAAGAGGGAATTTTAAGATAATCTGGATTCTCTAACTTCAACAGTTTTACCTAAAAATTCTCAAACGCAAGTAAATATACAATGAAACACGTGTTTTGACCAGACCTAACAGACCTTGCAAATAGTTAACCGAAGTAATGCAATAATAAACAATATGTTGGATCAAAGAATGTTTGCAAAGTGTCCAAATAAACTTGAAGTATAGATGTCGCGATCGGTTAAGTTACTAGGAGAAGATCAAACATTAAAGACAGACTGGCGACACGAGAGCACTTGATCTAGAGACAGGTCGTGGACAAAACAAGCAGTGTGTCTTAATGGTGAGATAGAGTTACTCAATATCAATTAATTTCAGTGTTTCATTAAACTGTACGTTCAAGAAATGGATCGTTGTAGTACTTGAGTTACGTTAAATATTTGTTTATTATTTGAATTGTATACTACCTGTTGATAAAAAGAACAACGCTTTTTTGTACTCTCACAAAATGTATTTATGATGGTTTTGACGACTACGGTATTTACGAAGGCAGTTTATAGAAACGTTTAAAATAAATAATACAAATTAATGGGTTATAAATAACTAAAAAGTTCTAATCATTACTTTGTAGAAACACAACAAAACTAAAACAAATTACACATCAAAGTAAATATAAATAAAAATGTTATAATATAATCAAACAGATTAACAGGTTGATTCCACGAATATAATAATATACTGGCAGAATTACTGCCACAAAGATTTTTATTGTTGGTCACTGAGGCCACGATATTTTTAAATTCAAAAATTTATTCATTCCATTTTGTTGTTTTGAGTAATTTTTAATAAACAGTTTTTACAACTTCTATCTTTTTAAATAATATTAATTAAACCCGAGTACCATATATTACTCATGACCTCTGGGAGCAGCTCAATAGTTTTTACTGAGGTTTAAGTTCTTGAAAAAAATTAATTTGACGAAATCTATATATATAAAAGCGAAATACCACTCACTCACTCACTCACTGACTCACTCATCACGATTTCTCAAAAACTAAAGAACAGATTGAAATTAAATTTGGTACGTAGCTTCCTCTAGGGCCATAGGTGCTCACTAAGAATGGGTTTGAAAAAATTCGAAATTTTTGCGGAGTTTAGGGAATCAAGTTTATTAAATTACGATTTTTTCAAAACTACCGAACGTATTGGAATGAAATTTGGTATGTACCTTGCTCTAGGGCAACAAGTGTTCACTAAAAAAGTGTTTTAAAAATTCGAAATTTTAGGGGGGTTTGAGGGGTAAAAACTACTAAATCACGATTTCTCCAAAATTACCGAACAGATTGGAATGAAATTTGGTATGTAGCTTCCTCTAGAGCCATAGGTGCTCGATAAGAAAGGGTTTAAAAAAAAATTAATTTTAGGGGGGTTTGGGGGATTAAAGTTATTAAATCACTATTTCTTCAAAACTACCGAACGGATTGGAATGAAATTTGGTATGTAGCTTCCTCTAGGGCCATAGGTGCTCACTAAGAAAGTGTATGCAAAATTTCGAAATTTTAGGAGGGGTTTGGGGGGATCGAATTTACTAAAATCATAATTTCAGATCTTTTATTATTATGACGATAGTGTTTTTATTATGTAAGATCTATACATATAAAAGCCAAATACCACTCACTGACTGAACACTTAAAAATAATACAATTACGTTAAAAAGACTGAAAATACCAACCACAACGGGCAACGCCGTACGGGCTAGTTTTTAATATACAGTTTTACAACTTCTATGTTTTTAAATAATATTTAAACCCGAATACCATAAACGATACTCATGGCCTCTGGGAGCTGCTCAATAGTTTTCAATAAGGTTTAGGTTCTTGAAAAAAAAAATAATTTGACGAAATCAGTTATAAATTTATTATAACTGATAAATAAATGCACTCTGCCCTCAGGTACATGTCACAGTATTAAAACATTTTGTAAAAGTTTTCTTTAATTTCGCTTGGATTTTATTCGTCCACAACGTCCAACAATGGCTTTATAACACTTGTCACACTTGTTTCTCTTTTGTTGTTTTACAACCTTATGCGAATTATTTTCCTTAATCCGTGGATGTATGCCATTTTCTTTCTTGAACAGTTCAATAACAAGGCTTTCTTTAAATTCGGTGATTTTTGTGTTTGTATTCGTCGCAGATTTGAATACGTAAAGTGAATTGACAACCAATGTACGTAGGATTAGTCAAATACAATTGTGCTGTACCATTTAATGCTTATTCTTGGTAAACCAGAATTAGAAGCGCTCTGATCTCCATAGTCAATAAATGCTTTGCAGCATTTTAATCAATAACAGCCTGAGGTTTGGCCTTCTATTACGTCTATTTCCTTTGTGTTGTCAGCACTAGTACATCTCTCCTATCTTTCAATTTTAATACTAAAATATTGTTTTTATTTTTCAATAAAGGCCTAACAATTTACTTGTTCTAAGCTCCATGTTATTTGTTGTTGATGTACTTGTTCTCTTTTCAATTTACGTTTACGATGTCCTTGACATAGACCTTTCTCTGCTTATTTAGGGTACCTACAAAATGTGTTTTTTTTTTAATAATAATTTATAAGACGGCGGAACACTTGTGTACCAATGATCAGTATAATAAATTGTTCTACCGAAATCAAGATCTGGATAAACCAGTTCCATAACGACTTTACGTGACAGATCTTTTTCTCGTTGTTTCTCTCTTCCGGTATAAACTTTATGAGTGACGCAATAGCCTCATTCAGCATATAGTTTGAAAATCTTAATTTCATGTCGGTGACTTTGGTTTTTCAAGTATTGTCTAATTACTAATCGTCCACGAAATGGCACCATCATTTCGAAGGAGCACAAAAGAACTACAAAACTAACACAAAGGAGAGAAAATATGCCCAAAAACCCCAAAAATCTGTTATTATTATTATTATTAGCTAAATGAGAATTTTTAGAAAGATGCCGTTTTTGGCATATGGTAGGGTACATTAAAATCTACAAAGGAGCCAAATTTGATCAAAAATGTTAGATCCGTTTTTTATAAAAAAATAATAACTGATTTTTTATGGGTTTTTGCCAAAAAAGGGGTTGTTTTTCTAAATTTTTCAAACCCGATTTTCGTGAAACTATACAGCCCTACTTGACATGTCTGGTGCAAATTTGTTTGAAATCGATTGAATAGTTTTCGCTTTAGCTTTGTATACATACAGACAGACATTTTGTAAAAAAAAACACTTTTTATGACTCATGGGGTCCCAAAACGGATATTTCCACAAAAATCTCAAAATTGATTTTTTTGCGATCACTATACTTTCTCTATACTATAGTGTAGTGAGAAAGTAAAAGTAAGTAATATAAACAAATGTATTATAATATTCTGAAAACTGTAAGTCACTGTTTTGAAGGAAGCGCAGAACTAAAACCTTATAAGGTATATTGTATAAACAGATGTCTTGAAGATAATTTGCCAGCCAAAAACTAACATCACTTAAAATCGCTGACCTCATTTAAAAAGCACGATTAGTGTTACCACATGGTTATGTCTAGCCCTATTCATGTCGGCTTGAAAGTTAAGTCAAGCAGCATTAAAAACATTTATTGAGAATTATTAATAACTTCGAAATGCTGTAGATATAGTAACATTTCTTTAAGACATTTTTTTTGCCACTTATACATTATGTATACATTTACCAGCGAAGTTTTGAATAATTATTGAACTATCTCAAAACACGAAACAAAAATTATGAAAGGTAATAATATTTTTTTTAAACCAGAAATAAACAAAAAGACATCGAATTTGTTAGTAGTGGTGTAACCCACCAGATATTATTTTATTATGGGCCCAAACCATATAGTAAATGGAACTATTTCTTATTTAGTAATAAAGACAGTAAAATTATTAAAAGATTAAAAGTGTTATTCTACTAATTTGTACGTCCTAATCTTCACTCGTTTATTTAAATAAGAAACAAAATCTGTTTCATTATTATTGGTCGCTCTATTGGTCTTGTTGTTCAATACATTTGTAAATGTATTATAAGTGTAAACTGTTCAAAATCTTGAAAAGCATTTGCAGCACCTCCTAAAGACAGGACTTTAAAAATATGCACAGTGAGTATTTGATGTAGGGCTAAGGCGAGGCGCAGCGGCAATAAATAGCAACGTATAAATAGAATTGTGACAATTTCGACGTTAAAACGGGAACAACGTCTCGGAAGTGTTTCGTGTTATTTATTTACCTGTCAGAGAAACAAAGTAGAAGTCTTTATGTTTGCAAACTGGTTGAACAAGGAGCTGGTGATTTTATAGAATCCGACAACAATATAAGAGTTAGACTATTACTGTAAATGCAGCCCGTAAAGAAATTTGAAATTCTAATTAAGTTATACATTAGAGTTTTTTCTTAGCGATTATTATACAGGCTGTTCTGTAATGCAGGAAAAAACTGAGGGGATTGTCATTTGGGAGTAATTAAAGAAAAAACTTAAATGTGTGCAGTTCGGTTTCCTATTCCTATTACGGGTTCCTATTTAAAAATTAATAAAATGTAAACATCATAGACGAAATTATGAGTTTTGCGTACGGGACGTTACACGCGACCATTATAAATAAAACAACTGATTTCGATCAAAATCTTAACACTTTGACGAGATCGTCTGTGTTTTAACTTACTGTACACGCTGGTTTAACCGTTAAATATACAGGGTGCCCCCAAACTCTCTAGACCCCTTTTGTGGATATGTTCCTGGGATCGAGACAAACATATTTCACAATATAAACATGGGTCTACGGGGCTTATTTTTTCGTCTGTCCGTCTGTATGTGTTTTTTACAAAATACTTAATATTTTTGAAAGTAGAAAGAATGACCGTCTCAATTCGGTCAGAATTTTGCGTTTTGGGTAAAATATCGCAACAATTACTGCAGTTACAGAACTGGGACCTATTTTATTAAATTCATCTGCTCATTTTACGTAAATTAAATTCAGTTTCACACCTTAATTGTCCTACATATTTCAATAGCGATTCGTTTCTGTGAATAATCTGAAACATGGGTGAAATCTTTCGCCAGCTGTAACTCGCTAACGAAACATTTCCGGACCTATGAATATATGAACTTTTTTCATCATTTTTTGCTAGCAGAATCAGCTCAGAAAGTGCTCGGAACATTATGAAAATAACTGATTATTTTAGCTCATAATAAATTTAAAATATTTTGTTTCTAGAGTAATTCTGGGTATTGTTAACAACTACCAAGAAATAAATTTTTCCTTTTTTTTCGATATCTCTGTTATCCTTTGAGCTACAGACAAAATAAAAAAAACCATTGTGTTTGTCATTAAAAATGTAAACTTTTTTCTCTTGAACATCTGTGAGCAAAGCATAGTCTTTGATACAAATTGTTAATTTAGATTTTTTTTTCTTCTATGAATTTTAATATAGATGTCCAAAGCCCATGGAAGATTTCCTGGAAATTGCAAAAGATTATTTTCAAAATTTTATGAAAGATAAGTTAAAATAAAGAATGTGTCGTAAAATGACTGCAACATTATGTTATACCTTTTCTAGAGGAATCATACATAGGGGAAGGCAACATGGCTTTGCCTTGCTTACATAAGGTAATCTTTATCTAATGTTTATCCACTATCAAAACTAACTTCTTTACTTCTGTCTTAGGGCCTTTACTTTATATGAGTTACAATTTATGAAGAATAATGCTAAACTAGAACCTGCATAACTATGTCTCTAGTGTAAATTAACATGTATCTTGCAGATATGATATATGAAGACTACAGGTTGAAAACGAAGAAAAAATACAAGACATTAATATTCCAATATCACGTATGTGCTAAAAAAAAAATAGGCTAACATCTGCGATATTTGCGAATGTCTAATTTAACCGAACAATAGTAGAATGTATGTAGCAGTTATGCAAGCCCTTACAATGGTCTATAAAATCAAATGAGTCATGTTACGAATTTACGTTCACCTATTGCTCTAAATTTCAATGCAAAACATTTACTGCATGTTTATATTGTTTTTATGCGTTTTGGGCTAAACATAGCGTTGCTTTGTTTTGTACAGAACTGAGCTTGGAGCAGAAAATATTTATAGGTGTAAGGTTAATGGTTGAACATTGATCAATCGTAAAGTACAATACAGGTTTGTTTGTGACTGCAAGATATATTTTATACACCTTAGTTATAAACAAATTCTAACTTCTGGTACAAGATGTGTCAGACCACATTTAGAATTTTTACTAACTTCCATATTTTGTTTAGTTTTTAAAATCTAAAGAATTAATATTTATGAATTATTATTACGAATGAGGAAACATGATAAAACATGAAGAATAACAGCATTAGACAGTGAAAAACAACTTAAAACTTTTATTAAATTTTGACATATTTTTTACTTTTGTTACAAAAAGTTACATAATATTCGCAAAAACTTAAAAATTTTATTCTTTCATAGCTCTATTATACTATATATAATATCTATTTTTAATTTTCTATTTAAATTTAAATTGATGCCTTAAAATCTGCAAAGTCTTATATTCGGTGCAATTCTTAGATAGGACCAACAGGTTTTTCAGGTTGAGAAGATGAAGTCTGCAGGTTGCTTGTATTGAGTAGTCAGTTTCGTGAGTACTGACCAAAACACTATCTATTTCTTTTTAATGTCAGATACATGCACGTCCCTTTGCACATCAGATGAAGTTGCTGTGATGAATTAAGATGTTTATCTCTTTCCTCATTGTCTAGCTGCGACAATTTTTGTTAAATTAAAAGCATGAAATAAGGGTCTTTCGAGTTAAATGCATGATTTGTCATTATTACTTGTATATAAGTTTCTCACAATCACTATAAAAATTGAAAACAAAAATAAAATAAAAAATAATATATGGAACCTAAATCGTAAAAATAATATCGAACACGGGTATTTGGGGAACTGGATACTCCAAAGAGGAAAATACAACGTGGGTCAAACATTGTACGATTGAAGGGGAATGTGAAAGGTGAACTATTTGACGAAAAGTCAGAAAATGGAAGGAAGTTCCTAGGTTTGTTTACTCACAGCGTGATCAAAGTTCGAATGTAGCTTAGGGTGTTCAGTACCTCTACATCCCTAACTATATATATACAGGTGTCAATTAAGTCTGGGTACGGTTTAATATTTCGTATATAAGGAAAATTTGAAGGTAGATGTGATTTAGGAACCTACTCTATGTAAAAATACTATTTTATTTAGATTTCAAAAAAATTATCCTCCATTTTGAATGTAACTTTTTTTTAAATGAGAAAGTCGTCTCGTGATACATCATTTCGATGTATAATTTCAAGAGAAAACCAACGATGAACTTAACACATCCATATCTTTAACCGATTAAAAATGGCGGCCAAAAAACAACGAAATCGTGTTTTCCGATTTTGCCCCATTTTGCTGTACTGTTTTTGTTTAAAATACTAATTATTATTATTTTTGGATTTAGAATTAAATAAGCTTTCAAACGATAAGCCACACAACAATATTTGGTTGAACCACTCGAAATCAATTTTGAAAATTCAAAATGGCTGTAACTCAAAAATTTTGAATACGCCCAAATATTGTTGTGTGGCATATCGTTTGAAAGCTTACTTGATTCTAAAATCAAAAAGTATAGTAATTAGTATTATTTTTTTTAAATAGTACAGCAAAATGAGGCAAAATTGAAAAACAAGATTTCGTTGTTTTTGGCCGCCATTTTTAATCGGTTAAAGATACGGATGTGCAAATTTCACCGTTGGTTTTTTCTTAAAATTCTACATCGAAATGATGTATCACATGACCACCTTCATTTTAAAAAAAACTAAGTTACATTCAAAATGGCGGATCCAGTATGGCAGATAATTTGTTTGAAATCTTGATAAAATAGTATTTTAACATAAAGTATGTTCCTCAATGACATCTACCTTCAAATTTTCTTTATATACGAAATATTAAACTAGTGCGCTACTTTTTGTACACCCTGTATAATATTACAAAGTAATTACAGCAAGCTACATCAGCACATTAGTTTTTCATTTAGAAATATTTCCTAATTTTGTAAATTATGTGATAACTAACATTGCATTATTGTAAGGAATATATGTATTCCTAGACTTTTTGAGGCGAACAACCTGAGCGATTATAATCGCTTGTCATTCCCAGACGCATACCTCTGCAAACAGAGTATTCTCTTTTCCAATACTAAATATACAATCATCAATACATTGAATATACCTGCATACAACCTTGTAACCCTTGCTTGGATTCGGACTGCGATTGTTAAGGGCGTGAAATACCAATCGCGTAAAAGCATCGAATTCAGGGAGCGGAGCCTGAGAATGTGTATAGGCTTGAGAAGGCTGGCTTATATTACATTGGTAAAGCGCTCTAGCGCGACTAGAATATCGCTTGTGAACACTCTTGTTTTTACTAAGGCCGGTCTAACTTTTAGTTTCCGCCATATGCGTACGACATACCATACCATACCAACTTGCAGAAAGCTCCAATGTAATAGGTAACAAAATTCGCCCCTACTGAGTTACTGCTCTCAAGTCACTCGATTGAAAATAAATTCTGTAGTTTTCTATCTAAGCAGATATATTTATGAATTATAATTTATATGTTTATGACTGATTTCCTGCAAATTAAAAAAGATTATCTTTAAAGTTATATTGAAGAGGACCCTTTAGTCCTGGTATTGTACACCCTTAAGCAGTATAGTTTCAACCTAAACTCGCGGTCATGAAATTAGGCGGATGAGAGAAATGCCGGTGTTGCCAATTCGTGCTGTAGTTATTTCAACAACTTACAACTTACACAATGTAAAGGTTTTGAAGCGCAAGGTGTGTGCTTTCTCTCGTGCTCGTGAATCTGTCTACAGAGCATTGTGAAATAAAATTATACCACTGCCTTCAGAAAATGCTACTGATTCCAATGGTATGACTTTTTGTTTCAAACGGCAGCAAATAATTAACAAAAACCTAAACGGTAATTTAATTCAAAACCGCTGTGTATTGAATTTTTCACCAAGCGAGGATTTTTTGGCAGCACGATTTTGTCTGCGGCAAAGTTGTAGAAAATCGTATGAATAACATTTTTTGTTCGAAACTTTTTTATGAGATTCTCTTAGTTTAGTTTTAAAATGCATAACTGTATGAATCAAGAACAAAGATACGCGGGCGCTCGGCGAGAACCGTAGCTCGTAGCCTTGCGCAATGTTGCAAGAGGCTATTTTATAATCAAGATTAAGTAAATAGTAATCATTCACAATAGTGATTAGCTGATCAGAGATCAGATTTTGCTAGTGGTGGTAATTTTAAGGAAACCAAAGTGTGATCATAGTATTTTGTTCCAACAAAAAGTATTTTAATCTTTGTTAACATTAGAAAAAATTATTTCCTTCATATGTTTGATTTCCTTATTTCTCTCCTCATTTTAAATGTGTCTGCATAACCTGTACCTTGAAGTTCAATTAAAGTCAGATTTAACAATCGTGTTTTGTGTTCTGTTCCAGCCGGTGTTTCAATATGGCTCACCGTGTCGTTCACAATAGAACGTTACATCGCAGTCTGCCACCCACTTCGAGGAAAAGTCTTTTGCACGGAGTCGCGTGCTCGCAAAGTAATCGCAATCATAATTGTTATATGCACGTTCAGCACGATCACAACACCTTTCGAGTGGAAAATGTACTATGGTATAAACTCGGACGGTGATAAGTGTGTTAGAAATGAGTTTTCGGATTTCGGAAAAAACGATACTTACCGTCTGGTGTATTATTGGTTCTGTGCGACTTCATTTATTCTGGTACCAATAGTTGTTATCGCTATTTTCAATTCTTTTCTTGTGAATGCGGTGCGTCAAAGTCGGAAGCAAAGGATTGGACTGACACAGGTAATGCATACATAAACTATTTCAAGCGAGTCAATATTTTACATTTAGTTTTAAAGATTTTGTGTGTCAAATATTTTAAATAATTGTGTAATATATTATTTAACGATTGTTTCGTTAATTTATGTGCATAGAATTGATTAGACAGTAAAAAAAAAAACTGTAATAAATTAAATACCGTATACCTCTTTAGAATTGATTATAAAAGTATGTACTATACGAGAATTTTGACGTCCAATAGAAGTATTGTCAAAATTTTAAACAGTTTTTTGGCTAAAGTAATGATTTTTTTAAACTTTCATTTTAATAAAATTAACAGTTCGTGTTAATTATAGAACTGTTTTATTTCTAAATGGACTCAAAGTCACACTAATTTAAATAAAAACCCCGAACCACAAAACAAGGAACAAAAACAATAACTAAACAACTAAATTGTAAGTTATGTTTAATATGTTACCCTTATGTACATTTCGATGACATGATCATCATCCTCAGAGGGTTTTAACACTACTCAATGATACATAAGAAAATGTATTGTCAGTAAAGTTAGTGTAAATTATATAGTATATATTTACCATGTCATCGAAAAGTATGTAAGGGTAACGTATTAAACATAACTTACAATTTAGTTGTTTAGTTATTGCTTTTGTTCCTTGTTTTGCGGTTCGGGGTTTTTATTTAAATCAGTGTGATTTTGTCGCCACAGTGCTCTTTTATTTGTTTAATTAACACTCAAAGTGTCTAGATTTGTAATTTAAACTAATATTTCAAACTAAGAAACCAAACAAGTTAGTACATTAGTTTAACATGATTTTCTGAAGATAACACATAATTTATTCCAGTCTATCTCAAATTAAACTGTGACGACTTTTGGTTTTTTGCCCTAAATAAACCAATAACGAGAAGAAACGATATCATAAGTTAGCTCGAATAATTTAACAAAACTTTTTCAGCAATTTTCTCTTTAATTAGTCCGACCGGTCGAGGTTTTAAACATCATACCTCAAAAAACGGAAAATGCTCAAACAAGACCACAATAAGGACAAACATGACGTAAGCACAGAACACTAAATAAGAATAGAGTGAGCATGTAGTGAGCGGCGAACCCCTCTACTTTCCGTCCCAAGATGTTTTAGTTTAGCCATGATTTGGCGTTCAACATAATTGAGTACATAGGCGGTTATGTTTCACGGTGTATTATAAAAAATCGTGTGTGAAAATTGTAGATCACTGCTGCCAACCAGCATTACGAATCAAAATAGTCTGATTCACTGTAAAAACAGAGGTGAACTTTTGCAGCAATCTGTGTGAAAATGTTGTCACTAAAATACCAAGATCAAGAGAACTAGCATCTATAGAAAACCTCATAAGTAAAATTACATCATCAGTATTACTTAGATTTGTATGAGGAGAAATTTGTTCAAGTCCTCGTTTTTAAAATCAAGATCCTGAGGAAAATCATGATGTGCAACTTATTAGGGCTATATATGTGCAAAGTATTTCAAGTTAAAACTGCACCACTATACAAAATTGGTTAGTGACATAATTCACAAAAGAAAGATAAGAAACAATAATTTATGCAAAACTGTTCTGTTTCTGGGAAAATATATATCGTAATTGAATACTTTTAATTGTAACATGTTTTTTAGTTATTACAAATTTTTAGTGTTATTTGTCAATTGTTGTGATAAATATTATTTACGATGTATAACTATCATTTGTGGTTTTAATTGTTATTTGTGAACACAAAATGATTGGCACAATAGTCACTTAATTTACAATTCCTGAAGCAACGTTAATTATTTAATTAGGATAACATCGACCAATATCGGGAGATATCAGGGTAGCTCAGTTGGCAGAGCATCTCGACGGAAACGTGAAGGTCCCGGGTTCAACTCCCGGTCTTGATATATGTTTTTTCACTTGTAATTTAATTAAATATCCCTTGCTGAGGAAGTGTTTAAGCGGAAAAAAGTAACACCACTGTAAGCTGCGAAATAAGAATATTATATAAATAAATAAAAACTATTATAACAGTGTTTAGCTACACACATCATGCCAATTATCATTATTTTATTATTTTTTTTTTTCCCGCTTAAACACTTCCTCATCAAGGGATATTTAATTAAATTACAAGTGAAAAAACATAGACCAAGACCGGGAGTTGAACCCGAGACCTTCACGTTTCCGTCGTGATGCTCTGCCAACTGAGCTACCCTGATATCTTAATTTTTTTCCATAAAGTTGAAAAATGACGAAGATAATGAGCCTAAAATCAACTTTTACAATAAAAACCCTGCTTCAGTAATGTTTTTGAATATGACCTCATATTAAAAAAAAAAAAAAATTTATGGCATAGTTGAATAATTATTTTTTTACAAACAAAATTGATTATTTTTGTCATTAAAAGACACAGTTTCCCCAAACAATTTTTAAATGGAGTTATTTTTTTACCGAGAAAAAATAATTTCGTACAAAATGAATATCCATTTATCTCGAGATTTTGAGGTTATGTCAAAAAAGTTTAAATTTGAAACTTTCTTTTCTTTTCATGTTCTACAGTTTGAAACCAAGAAATATTGGAAACATTCTCCAATGTTAGGTTCTCCAATGTTAGGCCTCTTCCCGTACTATTCCACCTTACCATCACATCCTAGATGTTTGTTGTTTCTGTATAGTTTAGTTCTTAGTTATCTGGTGATACCTAGCAGAGAAACTGCTGTAGCAAATATGTTGCTGTTTTTTTTAGACATAAATTGACATTTAAGTTGTAATTTAAACCTTAATCTGGAATTTCATTCAGTACCGACTTTATTAAAAATACTGTGGACTGTGAACACAGGTTATATAATACAAACTTTAATGCAAATAAAACAGGTTTAGGAATAGCATGTTATTTGTAATTACATATAGTAGAGTTTATATTAATAAATTCCTTCTCCGAGTTTTGAAAATACTATGTTCTATATAATATTCACCATGTCTACTTTTTGTAACAATTTCTGTTATGTCTCCTTCTTAGTTTTAATCAGTCGACATTTTTCTTTTGTATCAAATAACCTGAGCTATTTTTTTTAAATTGTATTCTTTTTGAACTCTGCTCAGTCATTTCACAATCAATCTTCTCGTTAACGTCTTGCCATTATTTGTATTATTATCGTAACTGTTTTGATCAAATACACACATCTAAGAAAATTAATCTAAAATGATTTGATTCTATGTTTCAGCAAATGGAAACTAGCGCTGGTTGTAACAATCGACAGAAACAAGAAAACAAGATCACAATGACATTAATTGCTGTAGTAATGCTGTTCCTGGTCTGTCAGACCCCTACTGCGGTCTTACTAATACTTTATATAATTTACAATCCTCCAGAGCACACTAGTGCAAATTATATCTTTCTAGGCTGTGGCAATATATTTAACTTTTTAGCTGCGCTCAACGCAGCGTGTAACTTTTTACTATACTGCGTGATGAGTGATAAATACAGGCGCACATTAATATTAACTTTCTTACCATGTCTCGCCAACAGACACCAACGGTCCTTAACTTTTACATCTTACAACGCCAGTCATAATAATACGTCGGTCCGATTCAATCAACCTAAATCATAACTAAAACAACTATCATCCGATTTTGTGTAGATGGAATATATAAATATGAAACTTCTTGTTTAAAAAAAAAAATACTAAACAATAAAAATGCAACTCACAGTAATGGTGTGTTGCCATGAAAGCAGAAATTCCTCGACACAACAACATTCCATTTACAATTTTTGCTATTCGAAAACAAATAAATAAATGACGAAGTTATTTTTTTCAGTTCGAAGAGACAAGTTTGTATTATCTTACATTAATATATGGTTAAGTGTATATTATAATGTAAGGACGATAGAAAATAATCGTGTACAGATTTTTACTGAAAAGATTCATGTAACAATAATGTTGACTTTGAAATGTAAATATTGTAAAATACACAACTGATACTGTATCGTTAACTAATCATTGGGTAATTGCATTTAAGTAACTTTAATGTGAAATAAAGTCAATGTTAAATATATTTTACTAGTGATGATGTTGTGCATAATTTAAAAGCCTGATTGTACTTAGAGTTACAATGATCTACAGCGTAATGCTAAATAAATTATGTCTGTTTGTGTTATACCTTTCCCAAATCCAACTCTTACCGCTTTCTTTATTTCCTCTTCGTTATTACTTTACGTAAATAATTGAGAAAAAGAAAAAGTAGAACCTAAACAGATAAATGGTAGTATTGAAAATAACTGAACATTTCTTTCTACAGTTGTCTTTTAATGTGTGGTTCTACAGTCTGTTAGCAATTACTGTTTACCTTCGCTATATGATGTTCACAATAGTCTTCATTAACTGACATTAACGGCAATAAGGAAAAAGCATTAAGAAATACGTTTTGTTAAATGTATAGCCATTCAAGTAGTTTTAACTGGGAGCATAAATATAATTTAAATGATTATATTATGGTTCAATTATTAACAATAAAAGTTCATACTGTTTGCTGTTCATGATAATGGTTAGAAAGACTGCAATTCCTGGTCAAATAGAGTGTCCAATTATAATTAAGAGGATCTGCCTCCTCTAAAAGCAACTTTTGATCATATTTGCAGTGGTGGTAACAGTTCAGAGGTTCAAAAAAGTGACAAAAGTGACTAATTTAAAAAAATGAACAAAAACGTTATTGATTTTTCAATATTTTAATTTAATATAAAACAGGAAAAAGAGTAATTCGCCAGAACCAACCCTTTTCTTCAGTTTTAATTTTTTTTAGGGTCGTAGAAAGTACTTAAAACCAAATTCAACAATAATCTGCAGGATTTTGGAAATATTTTTAAAACTTAAATAAATATCGTATATTAAAATGCATTAAACAAAAAATTTAGCAATCTTGTGCCTGCTTAGTTTTTTTTTACTTAAGTCATAAAAAATGCGCAAAAGTTATTTTTAGAGTTATTGTTTTGAAAGCAAAAACAAAAACTTCATGCAACCCCGTTTTTAAAAATTATTATTATTGTAGAAATACAAAAAAATTACATACAGTATTGTAATATAACAAACTAGCTCTTACGCTCTACATCTTGTATATCCAATTTATGCAAACGAGATTGTGGATTTTGCTTACATTTTAAAGCAAAATTTAGTCGAACACTAATAAAAACTCGTTAATATTGTTTACAATGTAGTAGGGGGGAAAAGAAATACAGATTACTATTGGTTTAAAAGGTGTTTAAATTACTAAATTAAATCAAAAAGTTAGAAACCAAAATCAATATTGAAATAGTAACTTAATAAGTTTTATGTTTAGGTTTTTTTAGTAATGAACTGTGTTATAAGGCTCTATCTGCTCGTTTGAACTAAACGAGAAGCTTTTTCTGTTGCTTTTTCTCGAGTTTTTGATTGAAGAAATTTTCAGTTTTTGTTCAAAACCAAACGATATTGACAACAATGTTTTTGTACACTAATT
Source organism: Philaenus spumarius (assembly GCA_018207615.1). Classification (NCBI taxonomy): domain Eukaryota; kingdom Metazoa; phylum Arthropoda; class Insecta; order Hemiptera; family Aphrophoridae; genus Philaenus; species Philaenus spumarius. Next base: position 35,604 of record JAGFPH010007665.1, on the reverse strand, counting down.
TCAAAAAAAGTGACTAAAGTGACTAATGTCTTTAAAAAGTTACAAAAAGTGACAAAGAGTTACAAACGTGACTACTTACGCCTACGTGTTCTTAAAATTACAATTTCATACAATTTTGAAAATCATGATTTTCTTGCGATATTATTTTGTATAAATATTAGTATAATATCGTGATTCGCGATATTTTCGCTAAGTAACTTGAATCTTTGCTTTTTCACATGTTATTGTTAATGTTGTGTGTTACCATCAACATAAAAAATATATAAAGTCACCCTTAACAAGATGAGTCCCAGACCTGAAACTGACAATGTTTACCTTCAACCCAAGCAAAGATCATCAAAATGTGCCCAAAAACCCAAGTCGTTTTTTTGTATGTAATTAACCTTACAATAATGCGAGAAACCATCCTAAGTTAATTTTTGTTGATAATTTTGGAGTAGATAGGTATGTATTTTGTGGTGCGTATGCGCCTACACTTAAGGGTCGGCTCTAGTAAAACAGAAAGCAACCTGCGACTCCAGCGTAGCGGCGGTAGGTTACGCGGACATTGCTCATCCTAAATCCATTTAAAACCCGCAATTATTCAAATAGCGTTTTTTTTTAAATACCAAACTCTTGGGGACAAAATTCTTCATCCGAATGGCTTGGTAATTTTTCGCTATAATCAATAGTTACAAGGTAAAAAAATATTTGAAATCACTCTATAGTGGCGGTAGGTTACACGGACATTGCTCAGCCTAAATCCATTTAAAACCCGCAATTGTTCAAATAGCGTTTAAAAAAAAATTCCAAACTCTTGAGAACGAAATTCTTCAAGCGAATGGCTTGGTAGTTTTCCGCTATAATTAATAGTGACAACATACAAAAATATTAAAAATCAATGTTTTAAATTGTTAATAAATATTAAACAAAATATTTGTCTTTGTTTTGAAAAAGCCATTTGCATGCATATTGACCATAGATTTAAAATGACATATCGTTTATAATTTTCCGATCAAAAATGAAGGACAAATTTTGATTTAAATTTAACATTGGTGTTATGGAGTGTCAGCCAACATGGCCGACGACTAGAGCCGACCCTTAACTGTACACATGGGCACGGAGTGAAATTTGCACCTATTTTTCCGTGTACAAAAATTTCTACACAGATAAAATGTTGATTAAAACTATAGAAAGTATTATGTTATGTATATCTATTATTGCATACAAGCATGTACAAGGTAAAAGAGGTAATAAACAATGAAATTAAAAAAACAAAGGACAAACTAAAATAAGATTTATCTTCCAATTCTTAATTTTTCCTAGTGAAAAAAAAAAAAAACAATGATTGTGAGTTACAAAAGTTAAATCACTTTGAATTAACAAAATATAAATTAATATACTTTGACATAAACGACAAAACTTGAAATTAGTAAAATCGAAAAGAAATAATTGTTAATTTTTTTCTTTGTGTCCTTTGAAAAAACATTCAATTTGATTGCTCTGGATATTATTCTACAAACAGGTTTTTACAAACCAAGGGGATTTTTGGACTCAGTGGATCATTAACAAATATGATGACACTAAATAATAGTCTCATTTTAATTTCACATGACTTTAATAGCCTTCTAAAATAAACACTACATGTGTACAATCAAGTGTACACACAGGCCGATTGGAAAGTTTGCTGTGTACACTTAAATGAACACGTAGGGCTTAACGAGTTAAGTAAAACACACAATATTAATATATATTTAAAGTTGACCAATAAACATCTCTCTAAAAGATGCTCCTTGTGGAAACTCAACAAATCAAATAGGTTTCATGGACTTATCTGAATCAAATGTCACAAAGTGCATTTATGGTAAGAAGGAAGCTGCTTTAGGTGAGGCTAGTAGTGGGTACAACGAAGGATATCACCAATCTTTTGGACCAAGTCGGATTATCTCCAGGAACAAATACCTCAAGTCACTCCAGAATAGATACTTTCATCTCCTTCGCCTTCGCAAGGCCTTCAAAGAAATACAGAAAGTATTGATAAAAAGGAACAGTTGGAAAAAAAGACAGAGAAGGGACACATATGGAGCAGGAGAATTTTATAGGTAAAATTATAGTTTTTTTTTTTTTATGTAAACAAAAGCTTTAACACAATTTTCCGCAAATAATTTTGTAAATGTTTTCCATACTAAACATTGAATAACTTTAGAACCAGAAAAGATAGACTCATGAAATTTGTACCACCTTATCTTGATACTATGTGCAAAGTTGAAGAACAAGGAAAACACTGTA
>JAGFPH010007665.1:11376-32581 GCA_018207615.1 Philaenus spumarius | reverse complement strand
TCTTGTAATTTTTTTGTAAAGTTAGCGGTTTTTGAGTTATTTGACTTAAAAAATTATAAACGGCCGCCATTTTGAAAATATTTAAAATATTGTTCTAATTTTTCGTACAGTGATAAAAGGTTACGCAGCAAATATGTGTACAAAATTTGAAATCAATATCCTTTATACTTCTAAAAATATTAAGTATTTTGTAAAAAACACATACAAACAGACAGACCAAAAACGGAATGAGATAGGACACATGTTATATTACATTTTTTGTTTCTTTTGACATGCTGAATAACGTGACAAAGTTTGTTCATATGGTCGCAGGACACTCTGTATATCGGCCGCACTGTGGGATATATTTCATTCCATTCACGGAACACGGACGGCCAGTCTGTTACTAGTTTCAGAATTAAATCGTATTGTTTTTTTTTAATACCTACTAAGTTATGTAGAAAATTAACGTCTATTCAGTTCGAAATAATGAAAAAAAACATATTTTATCTTACAGAGTAATTTAAAATTTTACCTTTACGTAGGCCTAAATTTATTTAGTTTTATCTTATTTAAGTTTTTTATAAAAGAAACTAGGTACTCTAAAATTAAAGTACTCTAATTTTAAAGTCAAATAAAATTTAAAATTTAAGGACTATAGTTTCAGCTCTATTAGTCATGGCCGACGATCTTTTTATTATAGCTGAAACTATAGCCCCATAAGTAACTAAATTACCAACAATATTCCATCATGGATGACAAAACACAGCAGTAATACTAACATTTCAAATAACGAAAAGAATTCTACTGACCATCAACTCCCAATTAATTGGCTACTTGTGCCCACAAGCTATTAAGTATTTTGGAATTTTTCCTTAATTTGTCTGTTGGATCCCAGATAGCTTTACGTTTAAAAATTGCTGCTATAAGTAGTTCTTCCATTATTAAAGTTGATAACAAAAACACACAGCTAATAACTGAAAACAAAACGAAACACCAGCTTGTTACGTCCTTGGAGGGTGGATGGAATTAACTAACTGGACTGTTTACCTAGCTACACGCCAGGCGACACGCTACCATCCATCCATCCATCCGATGGAGGGGGCAATGCGGCCGACTACATTTCAAAACACGCTGCAAATATTTGCCTGGCGGGTCGCTTGGATGGTCGCTACCATCTACCCGCTAAGTAACCGTCCAGCAGTGCGGCCTTAGCCTAAAAGTTAACACATTTTCCATACTCTACAAGCTGGATTAATTCTTATAGATTGTAACCGGCAAAAATTATTTTAATTGATTGAAAACAAGAAAGTGTTTCACAATTTTTGAAAAAGATGAATTTACAACCGAAAACACAAAGAACAATAATAACAAAGCTGGAATCGGTTGCGTAATTGTACGGTAGCCACGAAATAATTTACTTTTGGATATTATGAGATTTAGTGATTAACTAATGTCTTTCATTGTATTACTTGGTAAATAAATTTAAGCAGTAATTAAATGAATGCAAAGACTGGGCGAAGGTCCACAAAAATTTAAACGAATGTGTTGTTTATTTCTTCCTGACTTTCTCGTTAACTACCATTGATGAAATTAACAATAGCAGTTTACAGTATTCGTAAACCAATTTTTGGAGTTGTAATTATTATTCTTTCATTCTTCTTTTTTAAACATTAAATGAAAATGTTTATCGGGGAATTTTTAACCGAATTATGTCACATAGTTTTATTTAAATCTTTTGGCAATATATAGCCATTTTTAGCTTTATAAAAAATCATAAACTTAATCATCAACAAATTAATTTAAATATATTTTTTCTGGACTCAATATACACAATCAAGAATTAACTATGAAAACTTTCTCAATTTAATAAGTATACACATCCAAGACTGAAGTCTAAGTATAAATCAGATGCAAACACGTCATCAAAGATTTGCAATGCAAAACACACGTAAATTCATTTCTGTTGTGGTTGTGTAAACGAGCCATAAATTGTACATTAAAACCGTTGAGTGTTGTCACGGATATAAAATTAGGAGAAATTACGACCGCATTAAAGTCAATTGGGTTTTATTAGGCATTACGAATCCATAAGCTGGCGAAATATTACTTTCAGCCTGCCTGTTAAAGTCATAAATAGACGTGGTTAAATTAATCTATTGTTTGAAATTGTTTAAAAAGAAGCAGAGCATAAAAGTTTGCACATAGTAGTAATATAAGCCAAGAAATTTAGCTTTTACTTTCTCACTATACTATAGTACACTATAGTATCTATAGTATAGAAAAAATAACCGCAAATAAATTGATGTTGACATTTTTGCCGAAATATCTGTTTTAGTCCAAAAAAGTATTTTTTACAAAATGCCTGTCTGTATGTAAACAAAGCTAGAGACAAAACTAAAACTATTCGATCGAGTTCGAACAAATTTGCACCAAACATGTCAATTAGGCCTGTAAAAATCTGTTATTATTTTTTATAAAAACGGCTTATTTGTAGCCCTTAATGTACCCTACCATATGCAAATCTTTCTAAAAATTCTCGTTTAGCTAATAATAATAATAATAATAACTGATTTTTGGGGTTTTTTATCCAAAAAAGGGATTGTTTTTTAGAACATTATTAGTGATAGATATTCCGTACAAAGGGCTTTAACTGACTGTTTTTGCGACAAAGCTTTAAAACTACACTGAAAAGAGTTTAACAATGTTCTACCTCTTGTGAATATTTCTGTTACATTGAATTTATATGTATTAAATTGTTCTCGTAAAACACTTGTCTGCCAAATCAGTGTTTACTTATTCACCTCCAGCTCTTTCCACGCTCGAACAAGTGTTTTAAATGCATGATTTACCGTTCAAAAACCTTTGTTCTGTCTTTTCACTCGTTTTACAAAATCCTGTTACGAAACAATAAACTAAACCGTCGGTTATGAATATCCTAAATACGGGCGTATTCCAACTTTAGAGGCACATTCTAAATTGTGAATTCTAAGTTTAAAGTTAAACCCAATTTCATAATTTTATTTTTGGTTAGGTTTAAATATTTTATTATAACTTACTTCGTAGTATTTTTTTCATATTTATTTATCAAGAAAGTAACTGTACAACGAAACATATAGGCTATAGTTTAAACACATAATTTGATTATAGCCTAATGAAACTAAATAAATTGAACTGCAATTTCATTTAACGTCATTAATTTACAAATAAACAACTCAATTAAATCATTCAGTACTCCACTGGTTATTACCTATACATATTTACTTGTATATATGCATTCAATACATAATTATTGTGTGTACATTAAACATATTTTTAATATTTGGTAGTTTAAGTCCTACTACTTAAATCTTAGTGATGTTGAAAAAAATGTCTCCAGATTTTATGCTTAACCATCATAATCATAATGAAATAGATTATGCTTTGATTCCCAACTACTCTTAGAATCACATACTAAGTTATTTAAATTTCAATGAATTACTTTTAAAATAATAAGTCCTGTTTGATCTAATAGTTTGCTGATGCACATTTCTCATTTTTTCGTATTTCTAGTTTGTCTTATACATTGTCAACTTCAATTGTATCCAGATATAACTGTATAAATAGGAAAGGTACATTTTATTTGATCAAAACGAATCGCACCGTTTCTAAATAAACGACCATTTATATATAACCAGCTGTCCCGATCCGGCTTTGCACGGATAGACAAATTAAAGTTAAACGTATATAATAAAAATATATAAATAAATATATAACACTATGTACTTTATATTTGGATTTTTAGTAACTTTGACCCCCCCCAAAAATTTCTAATTTTTTAAAAACTTTTCTTAGCGAGCACCTAGAGCCCTAGTGGAAGCTATATAACAAATTGCATTCCAATCCGTTCTGTGGTTTTTGAGATTTCGTGATGAGTGAATCAGTCAGTGAGTGGTATTTGGCTTTTATATAATATAGACTAGCTGGCCCGATCCGGCTTTGCAAGGAGAGACAAATCAAAGTTGAATATGGGGAGTTTTAGTAACTTTGACACCCCAAACACCCCTAAAATTTCGTATTTTTTAAAAACCTTTCTTAGCGAGCACCTAGGGCCCTAGATTAAGCTACATACCAAATTGCTTTCCAATCCGTTCGGTGGTTTTTGAGATTTCGTGATGAGTCAGTGAGTGGTATTTGGAGTATATATATAAACTAGCTGACCCGGCAATGCTTCGCTATTGCATTATTATTTTGGTGAAATAAATGCGACAAATGATCGTGATTTAGTAACTTTGACCCCCTCCCCTTAAGATTTCGAATTTTTTAAAACCCTTTCTTAGTGAGCACCTATGGCCCTAGAGGAAGCTACATACTAAATTTCGTTCTAATCCGTTCAGTAGTTTTTGAAAAATCTTGATTTAGTAAATTTGACCCACCAAAAACCCCCCTAAAATTTCGATTTTTTTGAAAACCTTTCTTATTTAGCACCTATGGCCCTAGAAGAAACTACATTCCAAATTTCGTTCCAATCCGTTCAGTAGTTTTGTAGAAATCTAGATTTCAACCCCCCAAACCCCCCTAAAATTTCGAATTTTTTAAAATTCTTTCTTAGCCAGCGTCTATGGCCATAGAAGAAGCTACATACCAAATTTCATTCCAATCGGTTCGGTAATTTTGGAGAAATCATGATTTAGTCATTTTTACCCCCCAAACCCCTCTAAAATTTTGTATTTTTTCAAACCCTGTCTTAGTGAGCACCTATGGCCCTAGAATAAGCTACATACCACATTTCATTTCAATCTGTTCGGTAGTTTTTGAGAAATCGTGATGAGTGAGTCAGTGGTATTTCGCTTTTATATATATAGAAATAGATTAAAACCAAAACATTTCGAATCAGAACATGATTCCGTACAATAGGTTAATGTATCCATGATTAAGTTTTTTTTATATGACAAAAGTAGACTTCCAAGAAGAACTTAAAACAATAGAGTACATTGTCGGTCAAAATGGTTACAACATGTGTGTATAAATAAATTGGTCAAGAAACAGAACTGGAATTAAAATCAAAGAATTGTACAAAAACTAATTAACACAAGAAACACAGACTGTTGCTGTTTAATTATTTAGTTACTTGGGAATAACCTGTGTAAACATTGCCACAAGGTCGCTTATGAAACCAGAAATAATTTGCCGGATTACGTGAAGAATAAAAGCAAATTAAAAACAAGTTTAAAAGCACAGGAGTACACTAGTTGGGATGTAGCGATTGTCCAAAAAAATATGTAGGGCAAACAGGAAAATCGTTTCACAAAAGGTTAAAGGAACATATCCCGTCGGCCAAACAGATCACAAACAACACAAGAACTGAGTCAAAATTTGCTGAGCATATTAACCAGAATGACCATGGTTACTCCAGCGTAGTCTAAACTCTCAAAATACAGGGTGGGTCATAAGTCAGATATTACTAGCAATCTTTAGACATTGTTTTGCATAGCGTAATCGTAGTCTGTTGTGAATTTGTCATCAATTACGCATTGTTGACACTAGCAGTTTGAGGTTACGGTATTTTGTTGTTGTGTGTTATTCGATCAACTATGAATAAAAAGTTACGTACAGAACAGCGTGAATTTGTGTTACAATCATGGTGGAAATATATTACAGTGATGTTTGTGATTCGTTTGTGGAACGTTTTCCAGACGTCGAAACTTCATCTCGACAAGGTATTCAGAAATTAAATGTAAGATTCGAAGAGACTGGCGGAGTTTTCTCGTTCAGGTAGGCCAGTGTCTGTAACTACAGAAGAGAATCTTAATGTTGTTGTTCAATGTTTTGTGCAATCGCCTACTAAATCTCAAAGGAAAGCGTCCAAGGAGCGTGGAATAGCAAGAACAACTCTACGAAGGATGCAGAAAAAGCTGAAATTGAGAGCATATAGGCTTACTTTACTTTAAGGCCTTTATGAAGATGATCCGGATAGGCGTTTGGAATTATCGGGGGTCAACTTCTTGGTCGGAGGCCACTGCACCAGCCATTGACAGGGAAGCCTGCTCTGGGCAACGAACTATACTACTGGAACGCTCGCTGCCCATAAGACTAGTGTTGTGTTTTCCGAGCGCATACAGATGTGTGTGGCGGGAAGTATCCGGCGCGCGCTGGCGATGTAAGTGGGCAAGAACTCTGGACCTGGCGCTTGTGCGTTATACGGTTTTCTGTCATTCTGCCTTTCACGTTTCTATCACGCGGGAAAAGACATTAATCGTCAACTCATCAGTTTGTTTTTAAGGTCTGTCTAGGCTAACACAACTGGTGTTCTAATTAATTGTAGTGTTGTTTTTATTTTGTGACAAATGGTTAAGAGCTGCGCTGCTTACAATTGTAGTTCAAGATGGACGAAAGACAGTTTTAAAGTTGCAATACTAAAACTAAGTGAAGTGGGCGTTAATGTTCAAAGTGTGACCTTTGACGGAACAAGCACTAACTTAAGTGCGTTAAAACATTTAGGTTGTAAATTCCCTGAAGCACCAATTTTTAAACTAGATACAATCAGCTATGCTATTTGTGCTATTTTGGATCCTCCACACATGTTAAAACTGGCGCGAAATGCTCTTTCTGACATGAAAGTTATTGAATCAGAGTCAGGGAGCGTATGTGTCAAATATATAGAAGAGCTCAATAACTTACAGAAAAAAGAGGGTTTAAAAATGTGTAACAAACTATCGGACAAACATGTTTTCTACAAGAACCGAAAAATGAATATTAAAGTTGCAGCTCAGACTCTAAGCTCCAGTGTAGCGGACGCTTTACAATATTTGTCTATAAAACAACATCCGCAGTTCCTAAACTGTTTACCAACCGTAGAGTTCATAAGAATAATTGACAATCTTTTTGATTTTTTGAATAGTAGAAATCCATTTGGAAGAGGGTACAAAGGCCCCATTAAATTAGAAAATAAAAAAAAAGATGAAATGCTAAACAAAGCAGAAAACTATTTGGCAGCACTTAAAATTGGAAATCAATCAGTTTTAGATCATTCAAGAAAAACATTTGTTTTAGGATTTTTAAGTAATATTAAGAGTATTCGTATTTTAAGAGACAGATTGTTAGCTTTAGAAGATTTCGATTATTTGTTAACATATAAGCTAAGTCAAGATCATTTAGAACTATTTTTTTCCTGTGTCAGAAGTAGGGGTGGAAACAATGATAATCCGAATACCAAACAGTTCACGTGGGCAGTCAGATAACTAATGTTTCGTAATAGTGTTCGGGCTTCTGAAAATGCTAACTGCTTTGAGTTTGACCTTAGCTCACACCTAGGCCTTTTTGAGTTAGGTCATAATCAGTGCGATCTCTATCATATTAATGATAGTGAAATAGAGACTGCCACATTGGTCATGGAAAATTATAGTAATTCATATTTTTAAGGACGAAATTTTGTATTACATTTGTGGCGTGATTGTGAGACGTATAGAAAACAACATAAACTGTGCCAACTGTAGCTCTTTGCTCTATGCAAGTGAATCCGATTTTAGGGCTCATACAGGACTCACTGATTTTAAATCTAAAGGAAAACTAATCAGATCAAGTGAGGATGTATTTAAAATTGTGAAGTATGCCTACATGCTCAAGTTATCAACATCAGAAAAAAATATTACTTCTTACAATTTAACAATGATAGTTTGTAACCATTTCAAATGTAGTATTTTCAAAGGGCATGTAGGTAACAATGAATTTACAGGAAGCCATGAGTTATTTTTGATTAAATCTGTAACCCAATTATTATTTAAAATAATTTCATACCATATTGCAAAACAGAAAACTTTGGACATGACAAAAAAATCAAACTTAGGAATAAGACAAAAATTTACCAAATTAATTTTATTTTCTAACATGTAAATATTATCTTTGTCTTGTTTGTACGTCTATGTATCTTTAATAAACTACAATACAAAATTGGTTGTACGTCATTTCTTGTATGTGCTTGTACGAATATTAATACTTGTACACTGATATTATGAAAATTACCAAGGCATAATCTTAATTTATAATAATATAATATTCTTAGTTATAAAAATCATTGTATAATCAACAACAGTTACCAACATTTACAAACAAAACTGCATTGTGAAATATAAACATATTGAACAATCTACAGAGTTTTAAACTGTTGGAACAGCGTTATTGTAATGCCTGCCGTGTGTGCCGCTCGTGTTCTTGCCCACTTACGACGCCTTCAGACCACGGACGCAACCCCAGATTTCGGCTCGGGTTCTGTAGTCCAGTGCGCGATCCATTAGTATATATCGATGGCTCTGGGTGGTCGTAGGAGCATACCCCGGCAGAACTAAGCCTCACGAGTTCTGCCCTTAAAGCTGCCAGGAGGTCACCCAATTCCACGCTTTATGGGTAACGGGCGCATCCTTGCGGCAGGGTGTGAGGTAGGGCTACGCGTAAGCGTACCTGACGGTGACTCGTCCAACTTGGCAGAGGTATCACTGCCGGCACGAGTACTACGGGGGAAGGGGGAAGGAGCCCCACTGGGTATTAAATAGTGCCTTCCACACAATGTAGTAAGATCACTGGGTACTATTCAGTGCCTTCCACATGGAGTTGGTCTCGTAGGGGCAGTGTAACCGCTGATGTAGTTGGAATAGAATTATTAAGGCTCTCTCTATCTTGCGAGTGGAGGCTAGGTGTTGAACCGGAAGGTCAACATACGCCAGCTTCTTTAGCATTATGCCAATCAATTCACAATGTCAATGCTGAAACACACCTAGATATGCTTCTTGAAGTGGCAATAGAAATGGAAAACAGTCCATTATTTGAAAATCTCCAGACGGTTAAGGAAAAGTGGATGTGGCAACAAGATGGAGCTCCCCTCATTGTGGACTTATTGTGAGAGACTTTCTCAATGAAAACTTTGATGAATGAATTGGCAGACGGGGCCTCCACAATTTCCAGATATCACACACATGGGTTTTTCAGTCTGGGGTATACTAAAAATGAGGTTTATTCCTTCAAGATTCGTGATGTTGAAAATTTGGAGGAACGAATCCAATCAGAATTTGAAAACCTTGCAATTCCTGAAGATTTGCGAGAATATTTGTAAATCATTGTTGAAAAGATGCAATGTTTATACAGAACAGCGTACAAACCACTTTAAGCGTCTTTTGTAGGTATTCTTTTGTAACAATTTTTGTAGATTAACTTTTGTAATAAATTTGTACTTTATACAAATAAAGTAGGTATTTGTATTTTCATTTTTGACAACTGACTTATGGCCCACCCTATACTTCATCGATGTAAAAAGAGAAAGTTTATGAACACGTTGGAACAGTTCAAAATAATGAAGAACTTTAAAATAGATATCAGCATGTTATTGAATGAAAAGTTTAACTTTGAAACCAACTCTTTATACTGCACTGTATTGACATAGTTATATTATAAAACAACTCTTAGTGACGATTAACTACTTACAGTAGGCCTACTCACAGGGATTTCATGAAATGAAAGTTTTTTTTAGTAATACAGGCGTGTAAGTGTTTTTGTTTATGTGTAATGGTTTGTATAATATGACGATTGGAAAAGTGAAAAGAAACTTGATAATGGCCGAATAACCAAAACGGCCGTAGTTTTAAACTATGAAACCAATACAGAATATTGTAGACGGTAAGTCCTATATTTAATGGTTAGTGTATTTATAAAAAATAATGCAGCCAATTAATGAAATTTGTTGACTTAGTAAAAATTAGCTTTTTAACGTAAAAATATTTTTTTTAAATGTTCCTTTTAAAATTTATATGAAAGTACACTATAAGTAAACGTTTAGAAACAAAGTTTGTATTCCTTTATATTGTATATGTTTTCCATTAGTAATAATCCATGTTTTTACTAATCCATGTTAATCCTTTGAGGACCAAGAAGTGATTACTTCCGCCCTCCTACCCTCAAACCACAGATATGATTAGATATCTGGTCTCCCCAGCCTGGATTCGAACCCAGCATCTTCTGATCAGGAAGACGCAACGTTATCCACTAGGCTACGGCTTGATTACAGAAAACTGACAAATTAACAAAACTTCAGTTTGTTAGTTTACTATCGGTATAAATATTACGTGTAAAATAAAAATAAAGTATCAGATAGTTTATCAGCACCATATAGGCGTGGTTATAGGAAGTTTGCTTAACTGCTCTTTAGTTTGAATCTGTAGTATAATTTGTATGTGTGAAAGGTTTATAATAATAACTTAGATCAGTTCTTATTAAGGGGAGCTGAACAAAAAAAAATTTAAAAAAAATTAAAAAATTTTTTATTGTAATTTTGGGTTCCTTGGTTATTTCTGAAAATGAAAATATATAACACTTGATATAAATAATTTACTAAAACGGCGAAAAAAATTCTTAAATTAGTACATTCAGATTTTTTAAACATTCCTTGCAACACGGTGGGGGTTATTACAGTGTAACTATCCTTTTTTTTTGTTCTTTTTAAGTTTCAATTTTGGCAATATAGTATTACTAGAAGTGGCTTATGGGTTTAGCAGACAGTTGGAACGTTTTTGTTTACTATCATAAACTTCATGGTTATGTGTTTTAGTAGGCTTATACATTGAAGAACTAGTTTCATATTATTATTTATTTATAACGAATCTTTAGTGTGTTATATTATTGTGTCTGTGTTCAGTATGGGTAGGGAAAAACCTACATTCAAGAGAAGGAAGTTTCAGGGTAATATGTATTCAAAAGTGAATGTTTATCAACAGACTGGAATTTTATTGAGAATGAGCCTAGGCCTAACTCAGAACTTGTAAATGTGACTTTAGCACCTAGGCCTACACCACCCAGCGCTTCTAGGAAAAAATAAGCCTAGTAAATGGCAATAATGGTTACTGTGGGTTTGAAGGAAACTCAAGAAACATTGTATGTAGTTAGTTTTGAAATATTACATAACCTATTTGAATATTACTGTCCTGGAGGCTTTTGAGGTAAAATATTTGTAAGTGAAAAGTTAGCCAACTTTTGCTTGCGATTTCTGAACATTTTTGTTTTTTCCGGTAAAGGTACATGTTTCTCAGGAACTAATGAAGATATCTTTTTGAAACTTTTATCCAATATTCCTGGAATAGGTACCAGTATGTGGAACTAAAATTATTATAATATTGCAAAAATAAAAAAAATAAAAAATTGAAAACTAATAATTTTTATGCCAAGTAAAGATATATTTTTTTAAAAATCATAATTTCTTTAATACTGACCATACAAACAAAATTTTAGTTCTAGGTACTCTCCATGCATGCATAATAACTGAGTAAAAATTTGAAACCTGTAGGTATAACGGATTTTGAGAACAGTGAACCCGAACTTAGCAAATTTAACATGGGCTCTTATGGACCGTTCAGCTCCCCTTAAGTTAAGTAATTAATTTAAAGCAATATGCTACCCTTTTAATAAAAAATACTGACAAATGAAAGACTAGAACATGTTTTAAAAAATTGGGGAAATAACACCATATTAATTGCCAATTGAAAGCAAGTACTAGCCAAGCAAGTCCTGCTTTCTGGTGGAATTTGTTGAAACTAGGTGTAGACCTGATGTTTTACAGAACTGCAATGGTACTCTAAAGTACCTCCAGGCCCAAACTTGTATATAAAGCCACTGTTACCTATTATAAAGACAGTTGAATTGGGTGGTACTTAAAAGTACCGTCGGGCAACAAAGGGTTAAAACAATTGAGTTGATTTGTCGTGAGTTATCGTTTTACATCGCTGAGAACTCATAATAAATTCAAGCCATAATCTTCAATTCATTCAACAATTTCAGTGGATACAAAGATCTAACTTACAGTATATCATTATGCGTAAAATTATATTATAGAGACCCACGGACAAAGGATGTGGAGATGAAATCCTTGAGGTTTATATACGAGTAGATAACTTTATAATAACAGGTTCTACATGACCGCAAGTTTAGATAAACAGGTATGACGAAACTTACCCTTTCGAATAGAAATGTAAGTTCTCAACGCTTAAATATTAAGTAAATTTAAGTACGTGTTTTAAAAAAAAATGTATAGTTCAAGTAACATTATTTAGGTCATTAATTAGTTTTATAACACAAATTTCAAATTACATTTTTAAACGAATTGTATCACTTTTTGAAATGCTATAAAGGTAAATAGCTTAAAATTTTATATAATTGTACAGTAAATTATATTGTTCCGTAGGTGAATTCTTTTTGTGTATTATTTGACACGTTTCGGGACGTATATCCCATCATCGGAATATATCGTGAATGAAGATTGTCAAAACATTAAGTATAAGACACCAAGGGCGCCCATACCCATACACCCCCGCCCCAACTAGTTCCCAGGGAAAGGAAAATATGTACATTATTAATTATAGTCAGGTATTTTTATTTAAAATATTAGCACTAAAATATGTTTTAAATGTTATGTGCCGTTTGATTTTACATTTACTTATTTTATTTTTTACAAGAGTTCAACCATGAGCTGCTAGTTCACTACTTGGTGCCTCTAGGAGTGTTATAGGTCTTTGTATATTCACCGACGGTGTAAAGTTACAGACTCAATGCTGTGCGGGTTAATATTTCACCTGAACAGCCAAATTGTCTTCCCAAATTTTAAATGTTTTCTTGGGGGAGGTCAAAAATATCCCTGGACTCCTTTCGCTACTCCTTAACACGTTCACTGCTACGCAAATTTCGTATTTCGTACGCTAGAAGCCGACCTTTTATTTTTTATATTTATAGTCTGAATGAGTAAAAATTACTTTATTTTCAATTTTTGAAACTTTCTACGTAATAATCGCTAATATTTTAAAGCGGACGCACATGTTTGCCTAAAATTGGCGTGCGAAGCACGTAATGCACTGTGTCTTTAAAATACTCCCAATACTGGTGTTGGAGTACGAAGCGCTCAATGCATTGTGTATTGAAAATGCTCCCAATAAAGGGGAGTTGGCGTGCAATGTACTGTAAATCGACCGCTTCTTAAAGTGTTCAGTGTCAAGCTCACATGTTCGTCCTTAGCAGTGAACGTGTTAAACTCCATACCCCGGTCTAGCCCCCTACCCCCTAAAAAATATCATATGGACGCCCATGCAAAACACACGAACAAATAAAACAACAACAACAAATTTTTTAAAACAAAGTTAATAGATGTAGGCTACTACTCATGGCTTCCGGATGGCGGATGTCGACTGCCTGTCCCTTATCTGTGCGCCCTCGGAACTATTATTTGCAGCGGCCTTCCTGGATTCTTATCGGTGTGTCGTATAGGGTGTTCGAAACGAAATTAATTTGGTAATTTAATAGTTGGTGTACATTGTTTTAGTTGTTTACTTCAAATGACTTATAAATTTCGAACTCCTCCACACCGTTCATAAATGTACCTTTGCTACCAATCTTTATAGGTTTAAAGTTTCTGACAAAGTCGGTGTCAAAAACAGGTCACTGGCGGAACAATACAAAGTACTGTACTAATATATTACAATTTAGAGTCCTGGATACTGAAAAATCGATTTATTACAACACAAGATAAATAAATGGACCAGAAACTGGCACATACTTTCTCACAAACATATTTCAATTATTAAACAGATTCACAGTGACTTGATTATTGTAGGAGGGGTAGGAGAGGCGATTTTAAACGAGAAGATTAACTAATAAATATCATTATTATTAGCTAGAGATAAAACTATTTGATCGATTTCGAACAAATTTGCACCAAACACGTCAATTAGGTCTGTGTAGATTCAAGAAAAAAGGTTTTGAAAAATAAAAAAAAACAACAACCCCTTTATGGCCAAAAACCCCCCAGAAATCAGTTATGTTTATTATTATTAGCTAAACGACAATTTTTAGAAAAATGCGTTTTTTTGCAAATAGTAGGGTACATTAAAGGCTACAAATAAGCCAAATATTATCAAAATCATTAGAGCCGTTTTTTATAAAAAAAATAATAACAGATTTTTAGGGTTTTTTGGCCAAAAAGTGGGTTGTGTTTCAAAATGTTTGAAAACCTTTTTTCGTGCATTCAGGCATAATTGACATGTTTGGTGCAAATTTGATCGAAATCGGTAGAACAGTTTTCTCAATAGCTTTGTATACATACAGACATAAAAACAGACCGACATACATACAGACATCGATTATTTTTGCGATCACTAGGGGCCTATACTTTCTCTATATAGTATAGTGAGAAAGTAACAATTGGTTTTGTTTACTTTTAAAAGAAAGTGTTACAAACAAGAATGTGAATGGAAATAAAAAAAATTTCAAAATTCACTATTTATTTTTAGTTTTATGTTTTACTGTCCTAAATTTATCAAAAATTTTCCTAAAATTTTTCAATAAAGTTTTTCGTGCATCTATACAGGCCTACTTGACATGTCTGGTGCAAATTTGTTTGAAATCGATCGAATAGTTTTCGCTCTAGCTTTGTATACATACAGACATGCAGACATACATACAGACATGCATACAGACATTTTGTAAAAACCACTTATTTGGACTCAGGGGGTCCCAAAACGGATATTTCCACAAAAACCTCAACATCGATTTTTTTTGCAATCACCTTACTTTCTCTTTACTATAGTATAGTGAGAAAGTAAAAGAAACACATTTTCGAGACTTCGGCTCGTGTTTTTTTTAATAGTAAAAAATGTCACGTTTTTGTCACGCACGTCACGTTGCTGTCACGCTAGAAAGCTCAAAAGTTTTTCAACTCTCCGCAATAAAATTACGAAGATTTTGGCACCAGAAGTTTTCTACGACGTCTGTGAATGCATAAATCATGTCCACAGAAAAACAGACACAACATTTTGTATTGCTTGATCGTGTTCAGAGACACCGAAACCTTCGAGAAAAGTCATGAAAAGTGGAGGTAACATTTTTAGAATTTTCGCAAGATTTCAATAGATCGGAATTTTAATGCAAGCCGAAGTAATTGAATGATTATTGCAAGTTTTGAAAAAACTATGTATTAAATAACCTGATAAGAGAAAGCCACTATTTTGTTCCAAGATTGTTTAGTTAAATAACACGTTCCAGTAATAAACACATAAGAAAGGATGACATATTCTGGCACTCTTCGTTACCAATATTAGTTCAAACTACGAGTATAAATATTCAAAAACTCGAATCAATCTTCGTAAAGTAACAATCGAGCGTCAAGCGCTGCAGATCTTTCCTGCATTGTCATGTAAATAATACAAACCAGTATGTGTATATCCATATTGCTACTATGTAGATTTGAAAGGAACACTATTGCCAATGGAACAGTATAAATTACCATTCTAACATACGAAATTACGATGAATTATTTAAACTAAATAATACAATTACTCTACATAAAAGAAGACGTTTTGTTTCGTTCTTTATTTTTCATTCTAAATAGCCTATTGTAAATAATGCAGGGACAAACTTTAGAGAAACAAATTAAACCTTTTTATAAATTTTGAAATACTAATTAAAGATAGTATTATGTAGTGACTAGGCCTATATCTCTTATATAAAATGCAATGTCCTGACTGATGATCAACGCAGAGCCGATTCTATTAAAGCTAGAGACTTGAAATTTGGAAGGTACATCCGTCCAATAATGTAGAGGCGTACTAAGAAAGGATTTTGCAAAATTTTGAATTTAAAGGGTAGAAAATGCGAAAATTCTTCCCTCCCATAAGCAGCCATATAACAGATGAAACAGCTGATTCGTATTTATTAATGTTTTATTCTGGTTACTATGGTGATAATTCCAAACTCTTTCAAAAAAAGTGTGTGGATTTTATAATAATAGGCCTAACCTAAAATTGTGTTAAACCTTTGGTCCAAATAAGCTGTTTTATTTATAATGTGTAACAATAATATAATGTTAAATTGTAATATTAGATGTTTGAATTATTATATTTCATAGGTTTTAAAGGCCTAACCTAAAA
Source organism: Philaenus spumarius (assembly GCA_018207615.1). Classification (NCBI taxonomy): domain Eukaryota; kingdom Metazoa; phylum Arthropoda; class Insecta; order Hemiptera; family Aphrophoridae; genus Philaenus; species Philaenus spumarius. The sequence continues at coordinate 16,673 of JAGFPH010007665.1, read as the reverse complement.
TTGTATTAAACTTTTGATTCAAATCAGTTGTTTTATTAATTATGTGTAACAATCATTAGGCCTATGTTGAATTACACGGGATACGAATTACAGGATGTTGAATTACACGGGATACGAATTACAGGCTTTCAAAGTTTCAAATTAAGCAATAGCGAAGCATTGCCGGGTCCACTAGTTACTAAATAAAAAAAGAAGATATTCCTTCCTGACCGTTTTATAAATCAGGTTTATTAGTGACAGGTTAGTAATAAATTGTATACAATATAATTTGAAGAGATAATATGATTACGCGTACTAGAGAAACGGACAATAAATATAAGTATTTCTCATAAATATAGGTTTGATAAAACAAGTCTAAACATTCACACTCTTTTGTTCTTTTTCAAAGTTACTCTAATGTATTTTATGAAAATTCTTTCTTTTACGTCTATGTATTTGACATATATTTCATGACATATAATTATCAAATCAGTTTCCTTTTTAAGCATTTTTTTGCTGTTATATCCACGACAGTTGAAGACTATTTGTGTTTGAAATGAAGAGTTAAAAAATGTAGTCAATGTTTCTCTCGATCGTCATAGCTTACAGTTTAACTGTTTTGTTTTATTAGTTCACTTTGAGTTTTTTGATAAAGTTTATTGATTTCAATATTTTTAGACAGTACATTTTGTACGTTTAATTTCCAGTAAAGTTGTTGCTTCGCCGACAAATTCGACAAATTCTATTTTACTAACTCAGATTGGGGTTAATCTTCCACGCAATTTATTATTAATACAATACACAGTTAAGTCGTACTAAAAACACAAACACGTTTATGCAAAGCCGAAGACCTGTTACACTGTAAAGTATTTTATAAAATATCTTTTATAAAAGTTCTTTGACAAAGATCTTTGATAGTGTAGGCCTAATAGGCCATTTTTTATAATACATTTCTTTTATAACATTTCTTTATAAAATGTAACATGTTGGCATTGCCTTTTATAAAACTTGATGAGATAGGTACTAAATTTGAATTGTTGAAGTTATTGAGCTAAATAACGAAATGGCTTCAAAGTACACTTGGACTGTAGATACAACAAAATTGTTAATTTACGAATATGAATTACTTGAAAATCTGTACAACCCAAAACATTCAGAGTATAAAAATAGAAACAAAAGACAAGAACTTTATCAAAACATTGCAGATTCTATAAACATCGTGAAACCTGGTTGTACAGTTCAAGACATAAAAAAGAAAATAAATGGACTTAGAAGCCAACTTTTGACTTTCAAAAGAAGTGATAATAACGTGATAGCATTCAGTGTAGTTGCACAAGTATAGAATTATTCATCATCCATTTTAATTTGGTCACTAAACAAATTTAAAAAAGCCAAAATAAATAATTCTTTGTTCAACAATAAAAAGCGCCTTCTTTGTCATAGATCTTTGACGTGGTGTAATACAGGTCCAAAATGTTGTATAAAAGAATCACTCTTCAAATCTTTTATAAAAGATGGCTACCATACGGGCCAAAGTATGACAAGGTTAACTTAAATCCTGTAATTACCTAGGTACGTTTACTTCCAGCAGCATGGTGGCTTGCCACATCATAACAAACTGACATTATTATTTTTATCATATGCATAACATCTATTTTAAACCGTTAATTTTTTTTGTTCACATTTGTAAGTTTTTATCTTTTTCAACCAAATTTAAGGTACACATTATTTTATCTCTGGGCGTACATGTGTAGAAATCACTTTCTTCGGTCTCTTAGTCAGTTTTTAACTCGAAAACTAATGTTCAACGCAGGCTTCCAAAGTTTGTAAACTATGTCCAAACAAATCATACTCATTAATCACGAGGTTTAATCATTTACGTCCAAGAGTCTCAAAACTTCCTCGAACTTTTGACAAAATTTAAGATTGTATTACATTTTCCATTTACTAATTTGTTATCGAATTCGAACGTTATTGGAACCGGAAACCCTTTTAAAAGCGCTGCAGTAGTAGGCCTACTTAGCTTCGTTAAAAAAGTGAAAAATCAAGGCCTTTACGACATAAACTCAACGAATATTCTTTAAACTGTTATACAAATTTGTCAGTAAAATGTTATTTATTATTATTGTTGTTATTTTGATGTTTCTTATTTGTTATTGTTTATTGCTTTTTTATTTATTACTACTGAAATAAACACAAGGTATCAAGAAGACAACAAGTTTCTTTTTGACAGATTATGTTAAAATTTTAAATGTATTAGTAACTTCCTTGTTTCATAAAATAACAACGAACGTCGTTATTTGTAAACCAGAAAAGTAGCCTCCCATTGACTCTTTTCAGATCGTAATGAACTAGGGGCCCCGCCCGTATTATTTTCGTTGACCATCCACCGCGGACTCGTGACTCGTGACGGAAAATGCAAACAGATTATTGTATAGTCTGATGATTTCACGGAAATTACGTTTAATTAGGGCAGAGAGACACGTGGACATTAGTAGGGCGGTGTGGCTAGGGGTGACCTATACATAGACTCTAATGTTAGACAGAGGTTAAAATAGAAACGCTCCATCCAAAATAATTCGAATTAAATCAATGTTAGTAATTTCTCCATTATTATCTAAATAATCAACAATCAATATTTCAAAAAAAATTTGATATTGACAACTAAAGGAAAAAGTAATATATGTAACATCAGATGTTTGATTTGTATACGTATTGTATTTTGTGTTTGCTTTTACCTATCTAAAAAATCTGTTGGTTATGAAGAATAATCACATAATTTTAAATTTGCCAACATGGTTGATATGGAAATGAATGTAAATGCATCCAACAAACTTGTGTTGCTCACCTTTTGATCCGAATCAATTGTTGTTATAGGTCTGGGAGTAAACTGGATTTTGAACTATTTTAATGCTTTAAAATAAAATGTTTGCTACATGGATATGCACTTAAAATTCGTAGTCTGATCTTAAGTAGTTTTTGCTGTACGTCGATTCTATGTCAGTAAGGACAACGCCGCTTATATATCGAGAGATCAGGGGAGACGGACAATAAAAAATCGATGCATATTCAATTTAGATATTTTTTTGTCTAAATGTATTCTATGCATTATTAGAAATAGTTTAAGACTAGTTTTATTCAGATCGGACAAGTACTTTTTTTACTTATGGCATATTTTGTAAAAGGGTGCATGGCCGTTTTTAGTTTGAGGTAGCGCGCTCATTTTCACCACGCTCTCCAATGAAACAATGTTATAGAAACATATAACCATAATGAACACCTGCATTTACCTCGTACTGTTATGGAGCAAATGAAACCTATTTTTAAAGATTTAGCTCAACCTGACTTGCTAAAAAGATGTCTTCATGGAGGTACCCAAAACGATTGTGAATCTTTAAACAGCTTCATTTGGTCTAGGCTACCTAAAACCACCTCCATTCTAAAAAATACGTTATAATTTGGTATTTATGAGGCAATAGCTACATACAATGAGGGAAACATTGTTAAATGTCAAATTTTGAGCAAATTAGGTATCAATCCTGGAAAGCAGTGGGTAGATAGAATGAAAAGTGTCGATAAGCTACGAATCGTGAAGGCAGATAGGTCCGTCGAAGAATTTGAAAAAATGCAGACAGAAGAGAACATTAGCAAAAAGTAAGCTGGAAGATGAGATTGAAGAACAGGAAGACCTATACAACCCTGCTTATGGAGCTGGAATGTATTAAAGGTTAATTATAGTAATTTTAGTTCGAAGTTATAGTCATTTTCAACTTTGTCACTCGTTTTCCGAAAGTTACGATTTTTCTCACTTAAAGTACTTTATCTTGGGAAACATTAGAGATATCTTCTTGACTTTTTTTGAAATTTGTTCATCTACCATAGAAGCACATTTTAAGCACAGGAAATACTCCTACATAACCTACTTTAGGTTTTATATGTGTTTAAATGTGATTGTACATGAAAAAAACTGACATACAAAAATCAGTTTTTCAATTCCCTGTGCTTAAAATGTGGTCCTAAAACAGAAGATCAAATTTAAAAAAAATCAATATGACATCTCTCCTGGTTATTAAAAAAAAAGAAGCTTAAAGATGTGCAAATTAACATTGGGTTTATAGGACGGTCCGACTCCCCTTTTAACCAACCAATCATGAAATAGTACAATTATTTGACTACAACCAGAAAGAGATCAAAGAAAATACTCTAGCTTTGAGCACATATAATTATAATAATTAGCAGAATTTTCGAAGAAAATAAGAGCTATTACACTCGACTCAATTTAAAAATTACTTTTATATATATATATCTGTTTTATTCCCGGATCGATAAGTAGTAGTAAATATGCTTCAAAATTGAAAATTTTTTGGTGAAAGGGTCCTAGTAGGATTCTTCAGATATGCTTTTTTTTGTTTTTCGATCGGATTCAAAATGGCGGAGTTATACCGATTAATCGTTTTTGGGTAGAGATTTAAGGGTATATAAGTATATGGATTTTTCCCACCTTGATAAAATGGTAGTAAATATGCTTCAAAATAGCTGAAATTTTAGTGGAAGTGCCCTTGTACGATGTCCCAGACACTAATATTTTCATTTTTCGATTTTACACAAAATGGCGGCTTGTTTGATTTAAACCAAAATGGCAAAGTTAGAGCGAGGAAATTGCATTATTACTCCCACCAATAAGCCCTTGTGCAGATTTTGAGCTATATCGTTCAAAAGGTAATTAAATTTACTACAATCCTGTGCAAAGGTATTTCAGGTACAGTCCCCGGAACAAGGAACAAAATTGATAGAAAGCTCCCGATAAATGATTTTTTCATTATAAATGTCAGGTTTTTGCGCGATTTCTTCCACTCATAAGCCCGTGTGCAATTTTTGAGCTATATCGTTTGAAAGATAATTAAATTTACTACAATCCTGTGTAAAAGTAATTCAGGTACAGTCCCCGGAAAAAGGAACAAAATTGATAGGAATCTCCCGATAAATGATTTTTTCATTATCCATGTCAGGTTTTAGCGCAATTTATCCCACTCATGAGCCCGTGTGCAATTCTTGAGCTATATCGTTCGAAAGGTAATTAAATTTCCTACAATACTGTGCACAGGTATTTCAGGTACTGTCCCCGGAACAAGGAACAAAATTGATAGAAAGCTGCTGATAAATGATTTTATCATTATAAATGTCAGGTTTTTGCGCGATGTCTCCCACTCAAAAGCCCGTGTGCAAATTTTGAGCTATATCGTTCGAAAGGTAATTAAATTTCCTACAATCCTGTGCAAAGGTATTTCAGGTACAGTCTACGGAACAAGGAACAAAAT
>JAGFPH010007665.1:578-11276 GCA_018207615.1 Philaenus spumarius | reverse complement strand
GCTATATCGTTCGAAAGGTAATTAAATTTACTACAATCCTGTGCAAAAGTAATTCAGGTACAGTCCCCGGAACAAGGAACAAAACTGATAGGAATCTCCCGATAAATGGTTTTTTATTATTCATGTGAGGTTTTTGCGCAATTTCTCCCACTCATAAGCCCGTGTGCAATTTTTTAGCTGTATCGTTCGAAAGGTAATATAATTTCCTACAATCCTGTGCAAAAGTAATTCAGGTAAAGTCCCCGGAACAAGGAACAAAATTGATAGGAATCTCCTGATAAATGATTTTTTCATTATCTGTGTAAGGTTTTTGCGCAATTTCTCTGACTCAATAGCCCGTGTGCAATGTTTGAACTATATCGTTCGAAAGATAATTAAATTTAGTACAATCCTGTGCAAAGGTAATTCAGGTACAGTTTCCGGAACAAGGATCAAAATTGATAAGAAAATCCCGATAAATGTTTTTTCATTATAAATGTAAGGTAATTAATAAGCAATTTCTCCCACTAATACACCCCAGTGCAATTTATGAGCTATATCATTCGAAAGGCAATTAAATTTACTATAATCCTGTGCAAAGGTATATTTGGAACAGTTTCCAGAACAAGGAACAAAACTCATAGTAAACTCTCATTATAAAATACTAGTTATTCCCTGATAAGAAAATTCGGCTATAGTAATGCGGCAGTGCTGCTTACGGTTTTTTTTCTTTAATACGGTACACACTAGCTTTTCAAATGTGAGTATTTGACGTAAAAAGTATATGTTTAAACTTCAAAAGCTGAAATTTTCTAAATAATATTCTGAAAAATAGCTTATCTTAAGGTAGATTATTTTACCTCACTAGTTCCAAACTTTAAGTCATGTTTAAACCGAGCTATCGTGTATAAGTTAAAGTTATTTTCTGTTTGTACCAAATGCTTTGAACTTTCAATGCAGTCACCGAGTTCACCCCTCTCTATTTGTGTAGCGAATTCTACATTTCAGTCGGGAATATAAAGTGATTTATTAGTGAACTGAGTAGATACGCAATGGCAACCACCGTAACTAGTGTTTATGTGAAAGGCATGTCCCGTAACTGCTTCGTGTTAACAATTATTTAATCAACCCAAATGAGGGATTAAAGTACACCAAAAATTACCATGATTATATCAGTACACTTAATGTAAGGTAACTTTTGAATGACAGTGAATATTAGTAGCGAATTTCCATAGGAAAAATGAGCTATTGCAGTGGCCCTTATGGTAAGACCAAAGGTCGGGAGTAGCAAATGAGCACCGATCATGGTCCACAGAACACGTTTTGGGGTGTCATTAAAAATCATATGTATATATGTGTTCGCACTCTAGCTACCGCATTTTAAGTCCGATTTGGTTCAAATTTGGTACACATGTTGGTTGTCTACGTCGCTCGGACGAGTTCGTTAGAAAAATAAATAAATAAATAAAAAATAAAACAATCGGAAGAACGTTTTTTGACCGGAAGTAACTATTGTTTGAGATTTTTTTTACGAGAATGAATTGTTTTTGAGTTTTACAAATATAAATGTAGGATGTTATTCTGCACATTTTGTTTTTTTACGCGACCTTACAGCTCGCTTGGTTCCCCAAAATCGATCAAAACGTAAAATACCATAGAAGTACCCGGTTCAAAGCCATGTGGCGGATTCTACCGTGGGGTTGGCGTGCGAAACACGCAATGTATTGTGTATTGAAGATACTCGCAATATACGGAATGGCGTGCGAAGCACGCAATGCTTTGTGTATTGAAGATCCTCCCAATATGCGGAATGTCGTTCGAACCATTTTTCAGCTATTCACCACCGTCGTGAATATACCTAATTCCCAAATTATTGGTTGAAACCCTAAAACATAGGCCTATAACTTAACTTTTGAAATTTACTCAACTAACGCCAGCGGTTCAGCTATGTGGTCGAATTATTTTTCTTAAAAACTTGAGATTACTGTTAATTATTACGTATACATATTTAGTTGATTACAATTCTTTTTACCCTTTGTGCAAATAGATAGGGATTCCTGGAGCATACCTCGCGGGCTTTAACTCAACTGCTCATAAAGAATTATTTATTACTATTAAATTATATTTATTATTTAATTGTAATGGAATTTCACCAAGAACCAACGGTCGTTAGTATAAATAAATAGTTTAATTACTTATTAGTATACATTTTTAATATTTTTAAGTTGATTTTTAGTCTTGCATTAGTTTATAAAATACATGAGAGAAATTTTCAACATATTAGTCAGTTATTAAATAATTCTCACTACGACGTGTATATTATCTCTGATTTTAAGTCATTTTTTTCAAGACATTTTTTCCTACGTTTTCAAGTCAATTAAATTATTTATTTGAGTCAAATATACAAAAAATGCGACAGTCGTTAATTAAACTGTTTCTTTTATTTAGAGATGGTTATTCCTTTGAAATACTGTCACCGGCATGCCACAGACTTCCGCCTTACATACACGAAACTATTAATTCTTGCACGCATACACCGACGACGTTCATCCACCTTTCGGTCGACAGCAAAAGTATTGGTTTTCGTGTAGAATTCCCTAGCTGTGTTTGACTGCTCAATTGAGCTGTCATAGCGTTTGGCAGTCTCACACTTCTCAATTACCAACTATACTTTGTATTGAATATTTCACCCGTTAAAAATCATTTAATCATAATAAAACAAAAACCGTTGGAAAGGAAATGATTTACACTTGAACTTTTGTATTTACAATTTTTTTCTAAAACGTGTATTTACATAATAATGTAATCATCGTTTTAAAATTGTAGTTTTCTGTTAACTTATTGCCGCGCGTGAAACATAAATACATTATACATAATTAAACATAATGTCATAATAGCATATTGACAGCAGTCGTTATAGTGTCACCCATATTTCTTTCATTGAACGTTTGGAAAATATTTTTAACAACATTATTTCTATTTTATTTATTTTTAAAGTGCAACTTCATTAGGTAGATTTGAAAGGACAAAATGGCCTGGGTCAGACAAAAACAGTAACGCTTTCTCTTCTCTGTTAGTTTTAACAATAATAATAATAATAATAATAATAAGTTTGTTATCAGTATCCAATAGTGTAACTTTTATGAATCATAAACAGCCGTCACTTTAGTTAGGGTGGACCTTTTGATGCCAGTTTAGAGACACTGTGTTCTACAAACAAAGAACTTTAATTTGATGTTCAACTCAGATTCTTACAAGATTGTCTCCTGACTCTATGTGTTCCATACCCCAGAGGATGTAGCGGTCCACAGAATACGTGTTAAAATAGTTTTTAGTGACCAGTAACAATGTGCAATCTTTGGCAGTTTAATATGTAATGGTTTAAAATACATTACGTGGTCCCAGGACTTTTTACTTGCCCTGTATAGTGATAAATGCATATGTTAGTTAAAGCAGTTTCATGTGTACTCATGTTGTCAGTTACGCTGTCGTAAAGTATAATTATATTTGACAAATCCGCTCAACATAAATGTATAATAAATTGTTTTTCTTATTGCTGGGTTACTTGGCAACCTACAAGTAGTCGTCGCATTATTTTTATTATAACTAATGGTAGCAAATACAGATATGTGCGATATTTATCTATCGAGGTTTTTTATTATTGAGGTATCACGGTAGTAATGTTAACAGCTTTGGTTTGTCGCAAGTTTTAAGAATCTTAGTTTCGCGTCTACAAAAACGCCAAATGTTGTCTCTTTTAAATTCTGTAAGGAAAGATATATTTGTGTTGCTGACGTAGAGTGTCGTAGAGAACTAACTTCCAAGGAACTCTTACTCAGTTGAGTGTTATCTGCACAGGAAACAGACATTGTATGAAATACAAATTTTCAAAGAAATATTTCGTATCAAGAGTAGAATAACCCTACATGTTTAACAATTATAGTTGTAAAAACATTTTAATAGTAAATTTTAATAAATTAAATTGACGCATAATTAAACTTCATCATTATTCTGGTCTTAACGACTGAAATCGTTACATGAAGAAACATTATTCGCCTATTTCTTCTTTGTGGTATACATTTTATATCGCCATACTTTCTGTGCTGTACTGTCGTTTATATCGAGATTGTAGGCATAAATAATGACTTGCTTGTTCGTACCTACATCAACAGTAAAATGGTAAAAAACGTCTACAAAAGGAGGCAAAAGGGGATCAAAATATTTTTTATTTAAAGTATTTATTTTCTAGTAGAGTGGAGAAATAAGTATGTCCTGTCAGGGATTTATTGGTGAATAAAAATACTCTAAAAGAAAAAATAAAACATTAAAAACAAAACACAAGAATATACTCCAGCATCCAACCCAAGTCATTTGCAATAAAAATCACTGTTCTGGAGACTAATATCATATTACAACACGTGTAAACAATTAGGTTACAATTCCCAGACAATGTGTGAGAACAGTTGGCAATCGTGACAAAAGAATTGTAAAAAAATACAAGTGGAGAGTTTTAAGTTACTTTTTAAAAGGAAATGGTAAACCTAGCAAAATTTCATGGGAATGAAAAATCACAAAACAGATGCTGTAGAGTAAAATTATAAATATATAGATCAAATCAGAAATGTATATAAAAACGTTTAGTCAATGAGAGTAACATTTCAAAATGACGTGAATACAGACAGAGAGGGAAGATTTAATAGTTAAAGGGCTCGCGTAAAGTTAGCTTAGAAGATGCATTACATACCTATCACTAAGCAAAATTTACAGGAAGAGTCAATTATAAAATTTTAAATGTTGAGAAACTGAATTTATGCTAATATTATAAAGAGGTAAAATTTGTTTGTATGTAGGGGGTAATTTCTGGAACTACTGAACTGATTGAAAAAATAGTTTTACTAATAAAAAGCTACACTATCCCTGATTAACATAGGCTATAATTCATTTTGATAAACACATTTTTTATTTCATATTTGTAAATTTAGTAGGAAAAATTAGGTTAGGCCTAGACTGATAAACGACTACATGTATTCATATTACCATAACAACCAATTGAATAAAATAACAGATGAAACCGCAGTTTGCTGCAATATTTCCATTAACAGATGATTTCAAACTTAGAAGCAATTATTTGTGTTTTTAACTTTTAGGTTAGGTTTTAATTAAAGTAAGTCCTGAGCCTTGCTGGTTCTTTTAACCTTTATTATAACTGCTGTTATAAAATATACAAAATAATTTGATTTCAACATTTAACATTATTTACCATCCTAGATTTGTGGTTATTATATATCCTACACCTTTATTATAAAAAAAAACATACATGAATATGTGTATAGAAGGCTCCAACGTGGGTGGCGTGCGTAGTAAGAAGGGGTTTTCCCTAGTATTAACTAATTTGATCAGTTTCTATAGTACAATTTTTATGTCAAGATAGTATGATGTAAATTCAACCTTTGTAAATAAATCCAATAAAATTAATACAATTTGGAAAACATTTTGTTATCCACTTAATGATATATCATGTAAAATATTTTACTATTAATTATAAATTTTGTTCAAACTCATAAAACGTTACTGAAGCTATTTCAACAAAGTAGTACAAGTCACGTCTCATGCCAAAAAAATATATATATTGATTCGAGAATTGAATCTGTAGGTGCCTCTAAATTAACACCTTTCTTGTAATTAACTATCTTACAATGTGAATGAACTTAAAATCTATTCATCTGAAACTCCCATTTCTCTGATTGGAGTGAAACTCTACTTGCAAAAGGGTAGAAACTTTGTTTGTAGATATCTTTAAGTGTGTTGATTACACGAAAAACACAATTTAGTAAATCTGTATCAATCGCCTAGAGCTGTGCGGTAATAGTTTGTTTGGAACTCCTTCCCTTTATTTACTGTCTTTATTAAATTTAAAGTATTTTCGAAATGGTTATAGTTATTGGTTAGATGCTTGGTTTAGTATATTGAATGTATGACTTCAGGAAGCGTTTTTGTTATTCATATTCCAGGTTATTGCTTAAGCACTTATAGAGTTTTCCAGTGAAAGATAAATACTGAGAGAGTTCTATATAGTTGTAAAATGGTTATCTGTTTATTTCGTGCCGTTTTGTCACAAACCGATACTACTTTTCTGATAATAAATATGTGCCACTGCACATATCAACCAAACTGCTGCCACTGCATTTGTTTCTATTCCTATTTAACAATTGTTGATAAAAAAGCTTTTTTTTAAAAAAAAGTAAATGTGTGCGGTCGTGGGACCCCCTTCAGGAACGAAATTCATCACGCTTTTGCTTAAATTCTTTTACCCTCCTTAACGGCAACATACTGTGCTGTACTCACGAGTGTGGACCTGGAAAGAACGCAGCCCGCACGGCACGATGCATTGGTTTTGCCCTGTTACTTATTTTAAACGCACTTCTAAAAAGATCGGTCTGCATCTCTTCTCTTGAAAACACGGACGTTCTCTTTATTAAAAATTAGTAAGTGTGTTTAACAATACCAGTTTTAGTGTAAATCTCAGGTCCACACTCGTGAGTACTACACAGTACACACATAATTTTAATCTTTCAATTGCAGTTTATTATTAGTTTGTTTTTTATACAAATATTTACTGTTTGCGTACGTTTAATGATATTATAATAAAAATTTAGAATTAATTATACCATCAAAGCTAGTATGGAAAGCACAGTTAAATGTCCATTCATTGTAAATACATTCAATAAACATAAAATGTTCTTTCATCACTCTAGGCTTAATCTAAAATTATTGTGTGTGTGTGTGTATGATTTATTTCACCTGTCTTGCATGCATACAATAATTTCAGGTTAGGCTTAGCCTTACTACTTTCTAGGCCTAATCTAAAATTATTGTATGTATGTTGCCGTTAAAGCAGGTAAAATAAATTAAATATACACACAATTATTTTAGGTTAGTCCTAGACTGATAAACATTTTATGTTTATTGGATGTACTTCAGCGTTTGACAATAATATCTGAACTACGCCGGACGGAACCGATCGTCTCTTAATTTAAACTGATGAACCGAAACACATGTTTCTTGAATGTATTTACATTCCCACGTAGCACAAGCATGTCATATTGCCGTGGAAAACACGTTTAGCCGAAACGTCAAGAAACGGTTTTAATGGTACGTCAATATTCCGCCCAAATGTCACAGCAATAAGATAGTTAAAAAGACGTTGCAAAATAGTTCAATTTTAGGTAAAAAGACGTCTAAACCTCGTTGTTGAGGTGCCGTAAATAAATCGTTGGATTCTCGTCATCTTAAGACGTCATATTTTAGCTAAAAACTCGTTGAAAACTAGGAAATATGACGTTACTGTACAATGGTAAAAAGACGTTGTTCTATAACGAGAAATAGACGTTACTCCATAACGGTAAAAAGACGTTATTTCAGAACGGCAAATATACGTTCTTCCAGAACGGTAAAAAGACGTGATCCCGAACGTTAAATAGACGTTACACTAAAACGTCAAAATGACGATCTATTAGAATGGTAAAATGACTACTAAAAGTACAAAATGATTCCAGTCAATAAAATTATCTAGATACAAATTATTGCCGAATGATTATCTAAAATGGGAAAGAGTGCTTTCAAATTTTGTCATATTTTGAAAAAAATATCTGTCAAAATATGATTAAACAGGAAAGACATTGCATTTCCCTCATTTATATAATTACATCCCCCAATTAATTGTTGTATACCATGTTATATTTATTTGCCAAGGAATAATCAACCATTTATTAGTCATTTTACTACCATAAAGAAAGACAACTTTAATACAATACATCAGTTAGTTTATAAAATCTTAATTGATAGAGATTTTTTTTTTAATTCAGGCCTATACATAATTCAAAATAAATATATACCTACCACTTTTTGCAGTATATTTATTAAAGTCAGTCTTTAATGTAGATTATCTATGGCTCGGATAAATGTATGATATTTACATTTAATGTTGCAATCTATACTAATATTATAAAGAGGTGAAGTCTGTTTTTTTTTTGTATCTCTGGCACTACTGAACCGATTGAAAAATAGTTTACACTATCCCTGAGTAACATAGGATGTAATTCATTTCAATAAAAAACCTTTTTTTATTTCAATATTTGTAAATTTAGTGGGAAAAAATTCAAAGGTTAGGCCTAGAATGATAAACCAACACATGTATTTACATTTCTTACCATAGCAACCAATTGAATAAAATAACTAAGCAGCTGTTTGCTCCAATATTTCCATAGACAGCTGATTTTAAAATTTGAAGCAATTTATTATTTTTGTATTTCTAGCTTTTAGGTTAGGGTTTTAAAGTGTAGACCTGAGCCTTGCTGTTTTTTTTTTAACCATTATTATGCCTACAACTGCTGTTATAAAATATAAGACATAATTTAATTTGAACATTTAACATTATTTACCATCTTAGTTTTAAGGTTATTATTAATCCTACACCTTTATTATAAATAAAACATAACATATGTTTTTAGAGGGATTCATTGGGGGTTGGCGTGCGGAGCACCAAGGGGTCTCCCCTAGTAAATAAATAAAGTCAAACAAATCAAATTTGACAATACCATAATTAATCAACTTTTAAGATTTCCACAAAATATATATATAGTAAATTTGTATTACATAAATACCTTTGTTTTGCATGATTATTGCTAGCAGTCCTTTCTTTAGCCACTGTTTAAGCGATGACGCGTTTCACCTATTGTTCAGGTATTTATATAACAAATCCTTACCATATAACATACCTATTAAAGGTATTTATATAACATATTTAGTTCAGTGAGGCAAAAACAAACATATGATGAATTTTGCAACTATTACTTTCTTAAAACTAACATTTTACTTCTTGTTTTATACCCAAATTTTAAAATTTTTTTTAAAAACATTAAATGTATTAAGAAAAATTCTAAAAAGAACAAAAATGAAACATTATATTTTTTCTGACTCAGGTACTATGCCTCCGAATTAGTATTAAAGGAACATGGGAATACAAAATAAATTAAAGCTACATTTTATAAAACATATTTTATTACAGCAGACATATTTTATTACCGTACCTTCAATATTTTTTTTAATAGGTGCTCCAAATAGACATGACTTTAAGCTGAAAAAAGTATATAGTCATAATTTTAAGAAACTTATTATTAGAGCCTTTTTCCAAATATACATTCTATCTAATGAATAGGCCTACAGTTAAACAAAAAAATAAATTTATAATTGTATGATACTTAAAGTTTCTTATATCACAAATTTTATATCTTTGCTAGTTTTTGTAAAAAAAGACATCACATTTCAAGAAAACTATATTTTGACTTTGCCATAGGAGAATGCCTCCTCTTCTTATCTTATTATTTAACTTTCAGGTTTTTGGTGCGACATATAACAATTTATTTTAAACCGTTTGAAATGAAAATATTGAAATTAATTTGTTACCTTTATGTTTAATTTATTGTGTGTATTTTTATAATTGAAACTAATTTAATGTTCTTAACTTTTGTACTGTTCACTCAATGTTTACCATATTTAAAAGTGTTTTATATTTAAAGGTAGGTAAAATTATTACTATGAATGAAACAATCTTAGATCCTAAGTTGACAAATTGAGTATAAAATAGACAAATAGTCCAATATAGATGGGTCAATAAAGATTGACTGTGAAAATTCTTAAACATTTAATGTTTCAACTAAAGACAATTCTACTTTTTCTTTTGCTGTTTAAGTATGGAGCATATTTTAGCCAATATTTCATAACCTCTTCTATTTTGAGCTGGATCGCAATATCTTTATTTTTCATAGCCTTTGTACGAAAACTGTAACAGAAATATGCAATAATAGTTATACTAGTAAAAGGTAAACTAAATTATAGATATGCTGATATCAAGAAATGCTGCAGAGTAGATTTCAGTTCCTAAAGCTTATTATAAATTTACACAACACAAAAAAGAAACTATTCAGGTTCAAAATACCACTAGTAAATACAAAAATAGATCCTTGATTATAGCTCTATACAAAAACTTGCCTGTAAACAAAAGCAGGAAATAATATTAAAAAATAATTTGTAAACTATACATATTATTTTGTTTACTGTACTATATCCATACTAAACTTTTTTTCAAGACAGAAAACAATTTAACAAATATGATTTTTATAAATATGATTGAAATATTGGTTTGAATAAATTCATCTAAATGACATATTTTTGGGATATTAACATGAGTAGAGCAAATAGGATATTTTCTAGGGGCTAGATCAAGGATACCCTCCCCTCCTTTGGCAAAAGGGGTCCGTCCGGGGAAATTTATGAACTCCCCCAAAAAATTTTAACTTTGGCAAGCCAATTTGGCTGTTCAGACGAAATATGAACCCACATAGCAATGAGTCTGTACCTTTACACCGTAAATGAACACACAAACCTACACCGCGCCTAGAGGCCCCACTAAGTAGCTAGGACCCAGCAGCTATTGCTTAAACTCTTGTAAAAAATTAAAGAAGTATATTTAAAATCAAATGGTGCATAACATTTAAAACATATTCTAGTGCTAAACCATTTTTATGTAATACTACTTTTAAATAAATCTCTTAAAAGAAAAATAATTTACTATAATTTATAATACACATATTTTCATTTTCGTATTCGAACCTTCTACTCATAGGTATGGGCGCCATGGTACAGTCCAACTGCTGTTGT
>JAGFPH010007664.1:43098-63269 GCA_018207615.1 Philaenus spumarius | reverse complement strand
CCTTGCTTAATAAACACATGTTATTAAGTAGAAGTTCAATCATAATACAAATTTATTAATAAGTAACGAAAATGTCAAGAAGATAAATTAAAATTGTGAACGAAAATATTGTTTAAGTGTTTTGTGTTAACCAAGGAAAACACTTTTACCTATATATCTGGACAAAAGAGATTGCTATACATTAAATCCTAAAATGTCATAATTAAAGGAAGAAGTTGATAACACACCTTTTAAATTGTATGAAAAAATCACCAAATTATTGAATTTACAGAGTGCATATTTTTTTTAACAAGAACAAACGTTGCGTATATGTGACTATGTAGGTGTACACATTTACTTTTTGAATTTTATTAAGAGAACTTGAGGAAACATTTGCTTGGAAACATTGGGGAAATCCCGCAACGTTTGGGGAAGCTCTTAGTATGCCAACAAATTATTTTCCAGTTAAAAATAAAATCTATACAACCTATCAAACATTACGATTTTCCTAAAAGTCAAAATAATTTTAACAGAAAACCGTTAAATGCAACATTTTACCAACAGCCAAATCCTTTTTATAAACCTCTCTTCGCTAGCATAAGTCAATCACAACAAAGACAGTTCAATAACAATGACAATCCGAGACCTAAATTACCCCAAAAGAAACGATGTCAGTCAACTCCTTTCAGGATATCATTAACACACTAAGGCGGGTCATCTAAACTAATCCCTAACTGTACCAAATATCAAAGTGAAGCATGGAAAATGAAGAGACAAATTACTGATACACTTTGAATTAATGTGACCAATACATGATGTTATTGACGAATTGTTAGGTAATAACAAATATTTTCAAGACTGCAGCAACCTGAGGGATAGCGGTGCAGATAATGACGCAAAATTTCAAACTAAAGAGAATAATATTTAGGGTAAACAAACTTAAGAACGAATTTTGACTGATCGAAAATAACCTTATATTATATAGAGTGTTCAGATAGTCCTTTTAACCTCCTTTATTATTGTTGTTATTACAAATAAATAAATTAACACAACTTTGTATATATATATTGCGTTGCATTACATATCTAAACCTTTACGGTTTTGGGTGCTTGAGGGGGGTTAAAAATGTAAAATATAAAGGTAGGTCATGTAATAACACCATCGAAAAGCTTATTAAAAGAGAAACAGAATTGTGCAAACTAGAGCTTCGTTACAAAGTAATTGAAAATCAAAGTTCTAGAAAATGATATTGTTATCATAGCATCAAAGCAGGCTATTAATTTGTTTACATTAGGAATAAGTAGGTTGTATGTTATTTTCCAGAACTACATTATTGTATTAGTTCATTTTAACTACAGTAAATTTGAGCTAGTTTTTATCTGTTTAGTCCTGCATTTGAACTTATATTTTAAAGAATTTGCAGAATTGAAAAAATATTTGGTGCAACATTGGATAGTACTAAAATCGTCAAAGAATAGACACAATATGTTTTTGATAAGAATACCTTCACTCTATCGGAATACTTCGGCAGTGCAATAAATAATTCAAGAGTGGGGTATAAAAATAAGTTTTTCTGGTCTTGTTTTTGAAACTAAGGCTAACTATGATTTTGTTAACAATACCATTCAACCCCTTTTACCTACTTTAAGTGCTTTTCACCTGATAAAAGAGATAGGCTAATCATACATGTAGGGTAGGTTTTCTGGAATTCTAAAAAGTAATTTTTGGTGAACATAATAATTTTCTTGACGAAAATACTTTACATTTTGGCAATGCAATATAAATATTTCAAGGTGAATAAATTGTCAGTCAAAATGGACCTTCTTTTGAAACTAAAGTCATAACAACGATTTGGTTAAGAATATCATCCCAATCCTTTTTACCTGCGGTTTTTAAGGGTTTTCTACCTGCTTACAGGTAAATCACACTTTTAATATTGGTTAGGTTTAAAGTTAGAATTTATGTAAAATCTTTACTTGTGGGATGAATTTAAGGTTGAAATATGGTGGCATCAAATGATTTAACTATTTATGTGGATTATGAATTATTCGTTTTAAAAATTATTGTTACAATTGTATAACATTATATTCTATTAAATTAGTCATAACTCCCTTTGACTTTGAGTAACTGCCGAGTGCCTCTTAATAATAAAATAGTATTATTTTAACGTAATCTGGTATAATGTAGTTAGTAAATTTATTGCACAGTTCCTCATTATTTTAAATTGTAATTAATAATTTCACCATTTCTTTGATCGATATCCGGGTTTATTATTCATATTTGGTCATTTATATTTAGGGACAGTTAAATCTGTTGCATTTAATATATGTCTAATATTATATTTTTTTTTTTAATTTTGAACATTTTTTTTAAAGTGGCATTGTTTGAAATGGTATATCATTAGGCCTACCAATGTAAACAATTGCGTTTTCTGAAAATAAATCCATTAATCGAGGGTGAATAAAAATACAAAAACCAAAATCGTATAATTTTAGAGCCACTATCTTGAAACGGAACCAAGTAAGGCACATTTATTTCAAATTTTTAATTTTAAAACACTAAAAATTATGCATAACTTGATACAAAGTGAGGTAATTCATCAATAACAAATAAGGTATAGTTATTCAACGATAAATCGAATTATTATTATCTTTGATTCATAACTAATTATGTTATTTATACTTTGATTCATTCAGATATTTTAAATACATACTAAATGATTGAATTTGAAAACAAATACTTAAGTTTGGATATAAATGTACTAAAAACTTACCTTCATTAGCAACGCGAAAATTTCTATGAAGGTAAACGGAATTTGGAAATTAATATCACAAATTCTTCACTAAGAAAAGTTTATTAAAACAGTTCAGACACTTATTTGTTAACTTTTAGCGTTATAAAAATACTTTTTTATATTTTATTGTTTGTGTACATATATTGTTTTATTTATGACTACATTTTTTTTTGTTTTATTCCAAATTTATTCTATATTTAGGATGTTCAGAAAAAGGGTTGTAAGAATTCAGGGAGTGATTCACCACATCAAAATAAGATGAAAAGTTCCAACAAACATAGGTCCAAAAATGCTCCATTTTATGTCTAGCCACCATTTCTTTTTACAAAATAATTTATATCTAGAAAAATGTTTGACTGATTGAGTTTAAACTAGGCTTGAGGTTTAACCTAACTTTTTTTGTTAAAATGTACGGATTTTGAGTAATTTCGGTTTGAAATTTCCAAACAGCTGTCATTTTGAAATGCATGATTGGATATAATCTCTTATTTTTCTTGAGATAGATCTTTGTTAGGTTAAACTTCATGCAGTCTCATCAGTCAAACATTTCTCTAGAAATGAATTATTTTGTAAAACAACAAAATTTCTACTGCACAGAAAACGGAGAATTTTCAACGCAGTTCAAAAAGAGCTTTGTATTCATTACGCTTATGAATGTAATTATAAAATGAGCTTCAATTAGATTTCAAGCTGTCGACGTTATTAAGGGTGTGCAATACAACTCGAGTCAAAGCATTGAATCCAATGAGCGGAGCCAACCTTGAGATGGCTGGTTATGATATTGCAATGGTAAAGCGCTCGAGCGCGACTAATTCCAGTCTTATATTTGATTTTCGCCATAAGCGTAGGACATTTAAATTTACAGAAAGCTCCAATGTAAAGTTAGTAGTTAACAAAATTCGCCCCGGTGTTTTACTGCTATCAAAAGAATCGGCTGACAATCATGTTGATCGTCTTGCTTATAAGCAAATAGCTTTAGTAAAAATATATAATTTTAATTTTGGGTGACCTAAGAATTATAATTTAGATTTTCATGACAATTTCATGCGAATTACAAAAGATTATCTTCAAAATTCTCGATGAATTATAAATTATGTTGAAGGGGACTCTATGGGACTGTTCCATCCTGGTATTGCACACCCTTAAAAAACATTTTAAATCAAGCAAATATCTTTGTTTTCTCAGTAAAAAAAACATAATTTATTAGCTGGAAACTAAAAAAAATGCATAATGGCCTTGTTTTTATAGTATCTAAGTCTCAAAACAAATAAAAATACATTTATTTTTGCTATATGATATGAAATACATACAATTACAAACCCAGATAGTTTTCTAAAACGAAAAAATATTACTTCAATAAATTAGAAACTGTTAGTGGACTTTGTACCTACTTTGGCCATATGCAAGGGCCAAGCGAAGTGTCATTTTTGATTAATAGTGTTAGCAATTTGTAAGTGGGGTTAACAAAGGAAGGGTTTTACCTGCCCAACTCATTTGCCATAAATTAAAACATCAATTCTTAAAGTAAATAACTTTCTCCTGCCGACATATTTTTGAATATAACTTCAAAGGTATTGTTCTATTCAGGTAAACCAAATACTCCACCCTTATGGAACCCTTTTTCTCTTATCTCTAACCGCCTATAGTAAATGTCATGTTTGCACATTTACATTACTCGTACAATCTAGATAGAACAAAATAAAGTGTGATATGTTTATTATTTATAAAAGAACTAGTGGTATGTTATTTTTAGTTATTTTGATTAAAAAAAGTACAAAGTTTATATAGATCGTTTATAACTCGTGAACCGTTTGACGGATTTTAAACGAGTTATAAAAACGACCTTGTACTTTTTTTGAATCAAAATAACTAAAATGGTCAGAATTGTCCCGTAAACGTCAATAACTTATGCAATTCTAAATTAATCTTTATGAAATTTGTTCACGTTCTTTGTATTGATCTATTAAACTTATTTTGAAATTTTGAGTCTAATCGGTTAGTAATTTTATAGATTTTCGTAAAACAATTATTTCGAAGGACTGAAAACCGGGTACATTATTATAGAAAATCGTGTATATCTTAAAAACTAACTATCAGAAGTTATTTGTTTAAACAAATTGCGATTCCTTATACAATTTACTATAAATTATCAAGTTTCTATTAATTTATAATAATATTTGTACGTATACCATTCGATATAATATAATTATTAATTAACTAAATATTATTTTATTAAATATTTTTACGAAAATCTATATTTACTAACTGATACAATTCAAATTTTCAAGAAATGTTCAACAGCCCAATGCAAAGAAGGTATAAAAATTGCATAAAAATTCGTTTAGAATTGCAGAAGTTATTGACTTTTACGTGAAAAGTCATAAATCGAAATGTTTTAATTAATTTTAAACATTAATTATGTATTTAAAAATACGTTTGGAAATATGAAATTATAGTATCTTATATAAAAATTAATTGTGAATCTGAACCTTTTAACAGTTTTAAAATCCGTCAAACTGTTCACAAGTTATAAACGACCTACGGAAATCTTTTTACTTTTTTTGAATCAAAATAAATAAAGCGTTCAGAATTGTCCCGTAAACGTCAATAACTTATGCAATTCTAAATGAATCATTATGCAATTTTTGTACGTTCTTTGTATTGATATATTGAACATCTTTTGAAAATTTGAGTCAAAGTGGTTAGTAATCATAGATTTCCGTTAAAAATGATATCGAAGGACTGAAAACCAGGTGCATTATTATAGGAATTCGTTTATATCTTAAAAACTAACTATCAGAAGTTATTTTTTAAAACAAATTCCTTTTCCTTATACAATTTACTATAAATGATCAAGTTTCTATTAATTTATAATAATAATTGTACGTATACCATTCGATATAATATAATTATTAATTAACTAAATATTATTTTATTAAATATTTTTACGAAAATCTATATTTACTAACTGATACAATTCAAATTTTCAAGAAATGTTCAACAGGCCAATGCAAAGAAGGTATAAAAATTGCATACAAATTCGTTTAGAAATGCAGAAGTTATTGACTTTTACGTAAAAAGTCATAAATTGAAATTTTTTAATTAATTTTAAACATTAATTCTGTATTTAAAAATACGTTCGGAAATATGAAATTAAAGTATCTTATAGAAAAATTAATTGTGAATCTTAATCTTTTTTCAGTTTTAAAATCCGTCAAATTTTTCACGAGTTATAAACGACCTACATAAACGTTGTACTTTTTTTTTAATCAAAATAACTAAACCGGTCAGAATTGTCCCGTAAACGTCAATAACTTATGCAATTCTAAACGCATCTTTATGACATTTTTGTACGTTCTTTGTATTGATATATTGAACTTCTTTTGAAAATTTGAGTCAAAGTGGTTAGTAATTGTAGATTTCCGTTAAAAATGATATCGAAGGACCGAAAACCGGGTACATTATTATAGAAAATCGTATATATCTTAAAAACTAACTATCAGAAGTTATTTTTTTAAACAAATTCCTTTTCCTTATACAATTTACTATAAATTATCAAGTTTCTATTAATTTATAATAATAATTGTACGTATACCATTCGATATAATATAATTATTAATTAACTAAATATTATTTTATTAAATATTTTTACGAAAATCTATATTTACTAACTTATACAATTCAAATTTTCAACAAATGTTCAACAGGCCAATGCAAAGAAGGTATAAAAATTGCATAAAAATTCGTTTAGAATTGCAGAAGTTATTGACTTTTACGTGAAAAGTCATAAATCGAAATTTTTTAATTAATTTTAAACATTAATTATGTATTTCAAAATACGTTTGGAAATATAAAATTATAGTATCTTATAGAAAAATTAATTGTGAATCTGAATCTTTTTTCAGTTTTAAAATCCGTCAAACGGTTCACAAGTTATAAACGACCTACGGAAATCTTTTTACTTTTTTTTAATCAAAATAAATAAAGCGTTCAGAATTGTCCCGTAAACGTCAATAACTTATGCAATTCTAAACTCATCTTTATGAAATTTTTGTACGTTTTTTGTATTGACATATTGAACATCTTTTGAAAATTTGAGTCAAAGTGGTTGGTAATCATAGATTTCCGTTAAAAATTATATCGCAGGACTGAAAACCAGGTGCATTGTTATAGAAATTCGTTTATATCTTAAAAACTAACTATCAGAAGTTATTTTTTAAAACAAATTGCGATTCCTAATGTCGGTCACAATACTGAGGATTCACTAAATAAACATAAAGGAACATAGTTTACAATTTATAAGCAGAATAAAAAATATATATGTATTTAGGGCGTAGCCCCTATTCTAAAATAAAACCGAGCCATACCATCTAGACTAGCTATAAACTCAGACGTCATCAAATGTAAATAGAGCGACAAGTTTTACACCTAAGCAGCAAATAACAATTTATGTATTTGGGGCGTAGCCCCATTGCCCTATGGATCCGAACCATACCAAGCTGTCGGCCGCTATACGCAGGATCCAACATAGGTAAATAAATTGAAGTTTTCTAAAATTTATAAACAGAAAATCTAAATTTCTGTATTTGGGGCGTAGCCCCTATTCTAGAACTGACCCGAACCATACTATGTAGACTACCTGTACACTCAGACGTCATCAAATGTAAATTGAGTGACAAGTTTCACAGTTTATATACAGTAAATAACAATTTCAGTATTTGGGGCGTAGCCCCATGGCTCTTTAGATGGCAAAACATACCAAGATGTCGGGTACTATACCCAGGATCCACCATAGGTAAATAATTTGATGTTGTTTACAATTTATAAACAGAAAATCTAAATTTATGTATTAGGGCGTAGCTCCTATTGCAAAATAGATGGAGCAATACCAAGTAAACGAGCGATAAACTCAGATGTCATGTAAATAGACCGTCAATTTTTACACTTTATAAGCAGCAAATAACAATTTCTGTATTTGGGGCTTAGTCCCATTGCCATATAGATCTGAACCATACCAAGATGTCGGCCGCTATACACAGGATCAACCATAGGTAAATAAATTGACGTTGTTTACAATTTATAAACAGAAAAGCTAAATTTCTGTATTCGGGGCGTAGCCCCTATTCTAGAATAGACCCAAGCCATACCATGTAGACTACCTGTACACTCAGTATATGCAGTAAATAACAATTTCTGTATTTAGGGCGTAGCCCCATGGCTCTTTAGATGGCAAACCATACCACGATGTCGGCTACTATACCCAGGATCCACCATAGGTAAATAATTTGACGTTGTTTACAATTTATAAACAGAAAATCTAAATTTCAGTATTTGGGCGTAGCCCCTATTGCAAAATAGATGGAACAATACCAAGTAAACTAGCGATAAACTCAGACGTCATGTAAATATACCGACAAGTTTTACACTTTATAAGCAGCAAATACCAATTTCTGTGTTTGGGGCGTAGCCCCATTTCCATATAGATCCGAACCATACCAAGATGTCGGCCGCTATACGCAGGATCCACCATAGGTAAATAAATTGACGTTGTTTACAATTTATAAACAGAAAATCTAAATTTCAGTATTTGGGCGTAGCCCCTATTGCAAAATAGATGGAACAATACCAAGTAAACTAGCGATAAACTCAGACGTCATGTAAATAGACCGACAAGTTTTACACTTTATAAGCAGCAAATACCAATTTCTGTATTTAGGGCGTAGCCCCATGGCTCTTTAGATGGCAAACCATACCACGATGTCGGCTACTATACCCAGGATCCACCATAGGTAAATAAATTGACGTTGTTTACAATTTATAAACAGAAAATCTAAATATCTGTATTTGGGGCGTAGCCCCTATTCTAGAATAGACCCGAGCCATACCATGTAGACTACCTGTACACTCAGACGTCAATAAATGTAAATTGAGTGACAAGTTTAACAGTTTATATGCAGTAAATAACAATTTCTGTATTTAGGGCGTAGCCCCATGGCTCTTTTGATCTCAAACCATACCACGATGTCGTCTACTATACCCAGGATCCACCATAGGTAAATAATTTGACGTTTACAATTTATAAACAGAAAATCTAAATTTCAGTATTTGGGCGTAGCCCCTATTGCAAAATAGATGGAACAATACCAAGTAAACTAGCGATAAACTCAGACGTCATGTAAATAGACCGACAAGTTTTACACTTTAAATGCAGCAAATAAGAATTTCTGTATTTGGGGCGTAGGCCAATTGCTATATAGATCCGAACAATACTATAAAGTCGGACGCTTTACGTTATTGTTAGTGTAAACAAAGTTATAAAATGGTTTACAGTTTATAAACAGTAAACATCAATACCCGTATTTGGGGCGTAGCCCCTTTGCATAATAGATCCGTACCAAACCATGAAGTCAATCGCTCTACTCTCTGGTCATCAAATATAATATAGTTTTACAGTTTGTAAACAGTAAATAACAATACTGTACATATAGTTGGGGCGTAGTTCATATTCAAAAGTAAGACTGACTTTCTAGGATGTTAAATGCTTTACGCACCACATCAAATGTAAATAAATCACCAGTTTATAGTTTATAAACATTAAATAATAATATCTGTATTTGGGGCGTAGCCCCTAAGCAAATTAAATTCAAACAATATAACGAATATTTCCGCTTTACTCAGACGTCATGAAATGTAAATAAAGCACTATTGTTAACAGTTTACAAACAGTAAAAACAATTGGTACTTTAGGGCCGTAGCTCCTTCGAATATTTATTTTCAATAAATCAAGGAATGGGAAATGACAACTAAAAGTTACGAATAAAAGAATCAATGTAGAAAACTACATTTTAATTTCTTTACAGTGTTGCCAGATTTATGGACGCAATATGACACTAATTTAGTCATTCTGTATACATGAAAAATATACAAAAGTCGACTGCAGCGACTCTGTCGAAAGAACACGGAACTATGAAATGTATATCATTTACTAACTTCCTACCATTATTGAGTCCACCCAAATATTTGCAACATGTTTTTAGGTCTGAAAAAAAATTAAAAAATATGATTTGATATTTTGTTAAGCAACCTTATGAAATATAGAACAAACTTACTCTTTAAAATATCACACTGGTTCACGACACAATTGTTTAACATGGGGTTGTACTATTGCGTCCTTATACGGACGCGACATTGCACCCGGACGCAACTTTAAATGTAAAGTGCTTTAACGTGGACGCAATAATGATATAAAAGTGTATATATATATATATATATATGAATTTTAATGACACCCCAAAACGTGTTCTGGGGACCATGATCGGTGCTCATTTGCTAATCCCGACCTTGGGTCTCACCATAAGGGCCACTGCAATAGCTCATTTTTCCTATGGACATTCGTTAATAACCATCATCTTCCAGCTAAAAGGACCATCAGCTAAATCCAAGACGTATAACCCTTCTGATTTCGCATACAAATTTTAAACGAAAGTCATAATTTAAAAAAAATAATAGTAAACACAAATATAATAATATAACTTATAAGTGTAATTTCCATCTAAAGAAGAACTATATTACTTTATACTATATTTCTAGTGATCTATGTTTGCTTTCATATTTGTCTTCTAACGTTCGTTCTCTTAGCGTTATAGCTTAGCTATAATAATTTATTTTTGTATTATTAACAATACGTTTTTATTACGAAATTATGAGAATGTGATTTAATTATAATTTGAATTTTGATACTTAAAACAAATATTAATATATTTTCTTAATAAGATTTAATGTTCCGGAAGAGTTGATGTTTTACGTTTAAAATTTTCTTGATTTCAGCAAGTAGATTGACATATCTCGTAACATAACAATTCAATGTGATTTATGGCTATAGTTTGGTCGATGGCTATTAGAGAGAGATCGATATTAATATACATAAACATATGTATAACCTACAAATTAATTAAGGTTACATAATTACTAAGCATTTTAAACTAAACAGATTATCAGCTGTGATATGGTCTACTCTTTTATGAGATAAGAATTATAAAAATTAAAATATTTTGCTACAGCCAATATTAAAGAAAATATTAAATACTAACCTGAAATCTACTGATAAATTGTTTAAGTATCGCTACTATATTCTGATTCACACAAATTCATATTCCACTATGATAACTTAAAAATGATAAACATACAACTGAATACATTATCTTAACATGTTCAAATTAATATTATCTACTTTAATTTTATTTTTAAACTGCAATAAATCCTTGAAAAAGTTATTTTTGGTCCATTGGCATTAATTAGTATACTTACTTCGAAAAATATTGACAATTCATTTGTTTTTAAATTTTTACAATGAGTAATAGTTACAAAATTCTTTCTTAATCATTGCAGTTAGCTATTGATTACGTTTTACTCTTGCAATATATGTTATCGCTCCTGTATTCAAGCAAGGACTAGTCATACAGAATGCATTACTTTTGTAAGTTTATTTGCCTATTTTCAAGTAACACTCCCCTGCTAGCCCTTAAAAACGCTGTACTTGTTGTTATAAATTCAGATTAAATTACAAAACTTATCGCAAAATGACTTTCTGTTCGCTACAATCATCTTAAATAAAAAAATCCTCAACATAACGTAATAAATTATTATACAATGTTTTTTTCTCTTTTAAACCACCTAAGTAAGTATTCTTATTCTCTTCGCACAGCCTCAAATTTACTTTAAGGTAGGTGTGCTTAATTTTTTTATAAATTTATTTACTATTTTTATAATATTTTTTAAAAGTAAATACTTTTAAAATATTTAGTACACATTGCATTCAATAAACCAAATTAATTTCATACTATATAGCTATTTTTACTTTTGTGTGTTTTAAATATATTACGGTTACCTTCAGGAATAAACTAGTCTTTAATTATAAATTTTCCCTGTTTAGCTTAATCTAAATTACATTTTATTGAAGATATATTTAATTCATTATTTCACTTTTAGGATGTAAGAGTTTCCTCATCACTAAGTTAAATAACAATAGTATGTTTTGCTTTAAGTCTAAAAGAATCAACAGGCTGTCATAATCTGAAATTAACTAAAGGAACATACTTGGTCTTGAATGGAATTTGAACTGGAAACTTTGAGTCACTATCCATCAGCTACAAGACTAATATTATTAGAGAATGATCCTTTGGATTGCCTTATAAAACAATGTAAAATAAATATTTTAAAAGTATGCTCAATACTAATAATACAGATTTTATTTACAAAAGTAACATTCCAATAAAACAACATAAGACACTGTGTAGAAGACTTCGTCTTATTATGCCGTGTATGATTTACTTATCAGCTCTGAATATTTACAATTTAATGATCTAACCTTAACTTTCCTGTGATAACATAACCTTAATTGTTTAATCTTCAAACGTATTTACTGTTATAAAATAAAACAGTTACAATGGTTAATATTGAAGACTATACAAATTTCTATTAAAATTGAATACTGAGAATAAAGATGGGCTTATTTAACTATCGAAAGAATTAATATTCGAGTAAAATCTTCGGGGAGAAATAAACAGGAACCAGAAGTTATTTTATCGCGATTTATTGCTTTTTATTTGGGTCGCATTCCTTTGATTTATACATCAGTGCATTTGTTTACTTTTATTTCCGAACTGTTCTTTTGTATATTTGTTTGCTATATAAAATGAATTATCTCGAAACTATATACTTCAAGTACTTTCTTGACAACTTGATTTACGTTTTAGAAAACCTCATTTTATTGATGTTGAAAGCCTGAAGCTTCTGTAAAGACATTTATATTACTTTTGTTTGCAAAAGCATGTCGAAGTGAACAAATAAAACTAAGTTGTTACAATATATTATCCCGCAAGAAAATATCGCTATGTTTTTGTCCTATGATTTATTATAAAATTTAAAGCAATACATTGATGTATGAAATTTTCTACATGTATGTTAAACGGCTATAGTTAAATAGACAAAATGTTAGGTTGGGCTAAGCTGGAATGATTTCGAACGAATGAAAGACCATCCTGAACACATATAAAGCTAAGTAAAATTTTTCCAATATGATGATACCTCAAAAGGTTTTATTACATTTTTATCAGTCGTTGTAAGGATAATGCACAATACAATACTAGAGTTTTACGGGTTTCTAGCCGCTATCTGAAGCGGGACCTTGATAATTTGGTGGCAGAACAAATTTATAAATTATTACTTGTGGAGAATAAATTTCTAAGGATCTGGAAATCAATACGAATACAAGATGTAAATGGTACACAACCTCCGAAATTTAGTACTGAAAATAAGTTAAAGAAGGAGATTTAGGATTAAAATCCTCAAGGTTTAGTTATAAAAAGAAACCCAAGGAAACATAGAAAATATCTGTCGATGAAGAAGCACTGCAAGCAGGTAAGGCCATGAGTGGACATCAAGAAAAATACTGACATAAAATTTGGAGGACGCTTGTGAAGCTTTTTGTTCCGGAAGAAGTTAACATTGTTAAGTCATGTTGATATACAAGGCTGGGGCCACACGGTCCGGTTTCTCAGGTCCCACATGGTTTAAAATTTTGGCGCGTTCAAACAGACCGTCGTAAACGCCGGGTGCTGCCGCATTGCAGGATCCCGAGAAACGGGAAGGAGATACAAAACACGTGCATTTTCTAGTGTGCGTTCATACAGTGCTGTTGTTTGGGTGCGTTGCGTTGCTTCTTGTTGAGTTTTGTCAACACCAAAATGTTTGATATGGACAAATTAATTTAAAATGTAGATGGAAACCCACCACATTCATATACTTGTTTGTTGACATTCCTAGTGACAGTGATTGTGATAATGATTGTTAAAAAAATATAAATTGACTGAGTTTATAAATATATTGGTAATTTAAAATTATACTAAACATATCGTCAGTGAAAATCTATTTTCTCTAAAAACATAAATTCGATTTAGATGAAATTTGCATACATGTATAAACAATATATGTATAAATAAAATATAAAACCCATTATTGTAATTGCAGCCATAGCCGATTGCTGTTATATATACTATTATTATTTATACTTGCCTTAGCAATCCTTTTAGAAGTTTTTATATCTTTTACAGCTATTTCACCTTTTCATTTTCAGGCATTATCAGAACGAATAGGCTACACAAAAATCACTTCTCACAATTATTAAATTCCTCGCAATTACACATATAAACAGAGATTTATATGATATTTAACACATAAATATATAAAAACATAGTACATAAAAACAAAAAATAGATAAATATAAAGTGAAATATGATAGACTTGAAAACAGTCGCATACTGTGACTTAAATAAATTTAACAAGTGTTTTAAATGTCTTACCAAGTGTCGTTTTGTGTTTTTATTTATTATGATTTTATTTATTTACGTGTTAAATAAATATCTTATTAATCTCTGTTTATAAGTGTAATTGTGAGAAGTGTTTTTGTATATTCGTTCTGATGATGCCTGAAAATGAAAAGGAGAAACAACTGTAAACGATATAAAGACTTCTTAAAAGATTGCTAAGGCAAGTGTAAATAATAATATTACATTATAAAACATTGATAGCTCTACTATAATACTGAAATAAACAGGCCAGTAACAACCAATGCATAGAGATTTTGAATTATATAATTAATAATAATTTTCAAAAATATAAACTAAAAATGAAAAATAGATTTTTAACCCTACAATTAATTGTCGATGTTATTTTTTTTGTGATGCAAAGCCATTTCGGTGCGTGTTGCAAGTATATTTTCAAAAATTCGCAAAATATAGTAATTATAAACCAATCCGAAAGTGTTCCATAGCTTTTTTGTAGAGAAAGGTTCAAAGAATTCATATGTGCCAGTAAAATATTTATTGATTATATTAAAAAGTTATTAGCAAAAAATGTTCAAGTAACGAAAGGAAAAATTTCAATTTTAAGCCTACATAAAAATTACTAAAAATGTTTTTGTAATTTTTTGAAATTGTACAAAAGTTTTGTAATTTATAGTTCTAAATAGAACTGTATAAAAAAATATATAAATTAAAAATTTTAATTTTGAATACACCAGTTTTTATTTTTACTAAGAGTAAAGCCCTGAACTGAATAATATTATAGGCAGTGTTCTAAGGGCGGGAGTGCGTTTTGGCGGGACCGTGTGTCCGCAACAACTTGATCCCGAGAAACCGGACCGTGAGCCCCAGCCCAACAGGTGGTGTCGAAATACAGACTAGTTTCGTCATGTCTTTTAGTTTTACCTCACTTCTAAATTCATAAACATTACTAATGGTTTCTTTAAGTTTATTTGTCAGCAACATTACATTCAACTTACGCCGAAGAAGTTAGTTATTCATTGTGTTCTACAACAATGGTAGGAATGAATTTTATTTTATGTTGCTTCGTTGACACAGTTTACTTTATAATACACACGGGAATATCTGAAATGTAATTGTTATATTCTAAAATAAAAAAAATGTGAATTAATATAAATAACTTTTATGTATTAATTGCAGAGTCACTTTTGTTTACAACCACTGAATTGTTCAATCAACAAAAAATAATATTATAATTGCAGAAATAGATTAAATAAGAGATCTTTCAAGATAATGTTTAAGATTGAAGATCAAGTTGATCTGAGTAGGAAGTTATTGTAGAAAATTAAAATTTGCACTACCTAAACGTCAATATTATAAATGCAAATCTCTTTACCTCCTGTTTATGATTATAGAGTATAAATTTATGGTGGAGTATATTTTATAAGGCGAACCAATGCATGTATGTCTCAAGAGATTTTCAGTTTATATTTGAAGAAAATGAAATATACGAAATAAGGAAACCTTTAAAATTTATATTCTTAAATATCTAGAAATTTTTCAAAAATGGACGTAGGTTTTATACAAAGTATAAATATTGTATCTAATAAATTATTTATCTGAAGAACCTTTAACAAAGATATCAAAATTGGTTTATCTCAAATTAGTTATTTTACAATGCAGAGCTATAAAATTTTCTGCTACTAACGGAAATATTATAAACAATATTAAGTTAAATGTTCTTTAATAAGAGTAAGGTATTTCATATTTATATATTGATAAGTAAAAAACTAGGTCATTTAAAATTATTCTAAATGTTAGACATTTTCAAGCAGTAAACTTATGTATTTAGATCTCAAGTAAAAGAACGTTTTACAGTTGGAACTAATTTGCAAAGATTTTAGTTGTTTAAATAGTAGTTTTATAATAAAATAGACACAAGGTATAAAAGCTAAATTTTAAGTAAATCTCTATAATTCTAATAATATATGAACTACGGAAACATAATGCTTTTAGAACAAAATACAAACTATATTTATTACTTTTGTAAAAAGTTCTCTTCAAAATGAAATATATCTGATCAACTCCTATAAAAGCGAGTGGAACAATATAACAGCTGATTTCACCCATCAAATGTAATATTTAAACAAAACCTAGCCTAGATTATACTTTGGGGTTATGTTTACAACTTCAATCAATCAAGCCTTGTGAAGTTGATTTTCTTAAAATATGAGTTAAAGAACTATTGCAGGCTACAATACATTATAAGATTTGCTTTGAGGTTATAAAATGAAAATAAATAAAACCTTTTATTATCAATATAATAATTTATACAAGTTTAAAGACGATACCCATTCGTTTATATTATGAAACATCCGTACATCTTCGTATTACATTATTATTATTAATTCATTATTAATTTCTTCATTATAATATTAATAACTTCTAAATGATTTGATTAATCAATATTATATGAAGTTAGAAAGCAATTAAAAGATAATATTTTTATCTTTATTTAGATAATACATAAATAAATGAATATAAGTACAAAATTTTAACAAATAGACAAATCTAAATTTGTTTACAAATTTATAATCCTTATAATTTACACATTTACGAGTTTAAAGCTCCCGGCAGCATAGGTAGGCCTATATAAAGTCTGTTGTTTTTAAATAGTATTTTTTTAAATTATGTATTTCTGATGTGTATCTAATTTACCTGACTGTGATTTTTCATTTTTTTTAATAGTAGGCCTACATTATGTAAAAACACATTTAAAAGCAGCAAGACATCAGATTCGTAACTATATATTTTACCCTTTAAAGTTGTGTACAGAAGTTGAATATGAAAAAATTCTTTATTGCAACAATAAAGGCAAAGATGTGATATTTTATGTTTCTTGTTATTAAGTAAATATTTAAAAAATACTTTTCATTTAAAAACTGCTGTTGCTTTGCACGTGTTTAATGTACCATTTTTGATACGATAGGCTTTTATTAATTATTTGGCCTGTGTTTAACCATAATATTTTATTTTAAAACTGTTACACAGTTGCCAATATTTTGTCCAGACAGAATGTGAATCTTTAAGGAATTCACTATAGTTTCTACAGCTTTGACTCCAAGTTAACATTATTTGTTAACCCCTCTGAAATCCAATACTTCCTGGTTTAGAATTGAATTTAAATTTTAAATTGAACAACTTTTAAATAATCAGCAGTGTTATAGTGTATATTAGAATAATTACTCAAACATATTTTAAACTAATTAAATTTAAAACATTAATATTCAGTTTTATCATAATCAGATTCAGAATATTTATTAAGTAATTGTATGACACATTTTATTAAGTAATTTATAGTAAAATAGTATTTATAGTTTGAAGTAAAAGTATTGTTAGTGGTTTTAATATAAACTAAACAATTAATACTTACGACTGTATTTGAATAAAATAGCTTGCGCTTCGTATGTGAATGTGATGTTGAAAACATGAGCTCCCATGGGAAGTATTATTTACAGCAGTTCCCTACGAGTGCTCTGCGTGACAATAGAAATAATGGGTTGAAGTTAGTCTTTGTATTCTGCAGTCGATAGCTCGTGTCTTCTGGTCTTGTATGTACCTGTAGTAGTTATTATATTTTACTAGTCTGTGTTCACCACATTCAAGTAAAATTTTGTAAAAAAAAATAAAAATTGAATATACCAGGGAGTATTGGATTTTAGAGGGGTTAACAAATAATGTTAACTTGGAGTCAAAGCTATTGAAACTATTCCTTAAAGATTCACATCTTCGTATATATGAAATTTACTGAGTGGGATTGGGTGTGATTAAGATGATATTAAAATCCTTGAATTTTATTTTGTTGAATACCGTACTTTATCAACAAATATTATTCACCTTAAGTGTTTACAAATCATTTGAACGTTTTAGGAGTTATATTTAAAATGTTTTACGAGTTTTAATTGAAAACTTGCTTAGAAAATAGTAATAACATATTCTAACTATTACTGTAGTAGATCATATTTTAACTAAAATCATAACAAATATTAATTTTAATAAAAAGGGTAAAGTGATATTTAAATACTCCATTCAGTATTTAAATACAAATAGCACACATTTTGTGATATGATATTTTGGGCAAATGTAAAAAATTAATAGAGAGCAGCAGAACTTAAAATAATAGAAACACAAACTAGATATTGCGTTTCTTACTACATGATAATTTAATAAGAAAATTTTTCAAAATAAAACTGCTGTGAGCTTTATTATACACTATTATAACTGTTATAACTATTATCTTTAGTTTGGCCTTTAACTATATTGCTTTAATGTGATACACAAAGTGATAGCGTAGTGTAACAAAATAGCTACACTAAAGATATAAAATATTTAGATATTTAGATATATTAAATATATTTAATATTTAGATATAAATATATTAGATAAATGGAAGTTATTCTGACTAAAAAATTTCGAATCGAACGTCGGACGAAACTAAGAGTACATATCACGTTAATATAAGTAAAGCGTTTCAAAACTAGTGAAAGTAAAAATAAAGAATATATAATAAATTACAATTGTTACGATCTTTTAAAACCTGTCCTAAATTTAATCATGTTAAACAAACTTAGTATCGTAACAGATGATATTTATAAATAACCCATTCATTTCTGGAATTAAACAAAATTACCTTGACAACATCAATGTAAAATTTTATCTTTATAAGTTTGTTTCAAAAATATACAGTATTATTTAGAGTAACTTAAACCGTGAGATTTTAATGTATAGGAAAACTGTTTGAAACTTTTAAGTCTTTTCTTATATACAAACCTGAGAAAGTATTTATTGTATGACGTGGAATTTAAAAAGGATTTCCGAAGTAAGATTATTTTGTACTAACGATTCATTCTATAAACAAGGAAAAAGAGTTGACTATTGCAACAACTATGCAAATACGGAAAAAAACAATTAAAGTTGAGTGTTTATATTTGACTACTTGAAACTCCTGGAAATATTTGTACAATAATTTTAATACACCTGCAATTAAGTGAATTTATTTAGTTTTCAGAATTATATTTTATTTATATATAAACAGATTTTTTAACCTTTGATATTACCAACGTTTTCGGTTAAAATTGCATCATATTTCAATATGTACTTAACTAAATACTAAAGGATATCTCTTCTTGTTTTTACTATATATTATGTATCTGAAATTAATATTTATATCAGTTAAACCTTATCTTATTTGTTGAATTTTCTGTATGCTGATTCACTAAGACAATTCAGATAGTAATCTCATTTTGTGTTGTACAAAAATATCTAAGCGTTACTCAATAAACTTCCAATCCAAGCAAGTTTTTTGTTTGTTACGTAAATTGCTAGAGAGTTATGTATGTTTCTTAAATAACAAACATTTACATAATGAATGACTTGCGTGTACTTACAAATACATTGAATCCAATGAGTTCATTTGTTTACGATGATATCCATTATGCAAATAACATTTGATTTCGTTTCTCTCACAACTTGTGGATATAGAGCACTGCCCAGTAAATACGAATGTGCGATGAAATGTTCTTTACAAAATATCATATCAATATTTATATATATTTTTTTAATTTATATGAAGCCAAATTAAAATTTAATTAAGAAGTACCTGCCTCTATTTGTTTGACTCACGTGATCTCATTGCATCAATATAATATAACAAGTACAATCAATTAGCAATGGTTTGTTGTATACGACTGCAGTAAAATAGTAAAAATAAGAATTCATATTTTTGAAGCGTATTTTTTTAAATCATAAAGTAATTTAAATTTAAAATAAATGTGTAGGAACTTTCTTATGAATTTCAAATGCATATCATCTGTAAAGTATTAACTATTAACGATTATATTAATATTAACATTATCTATATATTAAAAGAATTTATGAAAACTTGTGGCAGTCAGTATGGCCATTTTATCCGGCCGATTTCCTTATTTTTTTTTTTAAATTGCAGGTAATCATTCACAGATATGTCATCAAGCATTACAAATCATGTATCTTTCACCTTACAAACGTTATAATCAAAT
>JAGFPH010007664.1:0-33645 GCA_018207615.1 Philaenus spumarius | reverse complement strand
TAATAAGGTTCACAGAAAACACTTCTTGTAGAATCTTAGAACATGTGAGTGGTGTTAAAATGAAAGAGTGACATAAATTAATAAGGTTCACAGAAAACACTTCTTGTAGAATCTTAGAACATGTGAGTTGTGTTAAAATGAAAGAGTGACATAAAGATGGACACAATTGATGAAATTGTAAGTGTGTACAAGCGAAAAATGTGAAACTTCTTTATAAAAAGATACCCCACACGGTATTTTCAAAATGTTGATTCCAAAATCGTGACCCCGTTCGCGCTACGACCCTTTCTATGTCTAAATCGGTTTTCTCGTACTCAAATACCTAATAAACCATACCCCATACGGGTTTTTTCAAAACGTTGGTAAAAAATCGTGACCCTGACGCGCTACGACTCTGGGTTGACCGTACCCAAAAACATTTAAAACGATATCCCACACTTTCATTTTAAAAGTATGATACCAAAATAGTGTCCCCGAAGAGCTATGAACCTTTCTTTATGATAATAGTTTTTCAAACAAAAAACATATAGAATAATAATACCCCACACGGTATTTTCAAAATTTTGATACCAAAATTGTTGCTCCAAAGCGCTACGAACCTTTCTATATCACCTAAATACGTTCCCTAGTATTTTATACTTAATTGTACATTTGCTCATTTCGATTTACTTCTAAACCCAGACAGATACTCCCACACATACACAAACACCTTCTTACGTAACGTAAACACGAACGCATAACACGAACCCTGCCTAAAGAAGTTTTACTTTAAAACAAAACAAATAAAGCTCTTGCTTTCGTGCAACCGAAAAAAGAAAGAAAATAAATGAGAAGTTACACTTTTAATATTCAAGC
Organism: Philaenus spumarius; assembly: GCA_018207615.1. Taxonomy (NCBI): domain Eukaryota; kingdom Metazoa; phylum Arthropoda; class Insecta; order Hemiptera; family Aphrophoridae; genus Philaenus; species Philaenus spumarius. The sequence continues at coordinate 32,790 of JAGFPH010007664.1, read as the reverse complement.
TTTTCCCATTTTAATAAAGGTAGGATACTGCGCACTTGATTCAAGTTTGTTTACATAATTAGTTAGAGAAACGTTAATTTATTAATTGGTATTTATATGATACTTTTAATACTTAAATATCGCCAAGCCATTTTTAATTAAAGTCATATAAGAATAAAATATATTTTTCTACTTCATATTTACAATCAAGATCTTGTAAATTCTACAGTAATTAAAATAACAGTAATTACATAATGTTTACATTCTTGCAGAAAGGGGCTGTAAAACTAAAGTCGATAAATCCTCATTATAAGTCCACATCCCTGGCTCTTAAAAAGATTTTAATGTAGCCACGATGACCGTGGTTGTTAAGGCGTCAATGCTTTATCAATCTTCATGGCAACCGTCAATGGAAAAGTTCCGGGTTCAATTCCCATTGACCCCAAATAATTTTCTAAATGGTTTCTCAACATACATCGTTGGCTGTGGTTCGGATTCCACGTAAAAATGTAGGTCCCGTCTTCATTAGCCTTAAGTGCAAAACCGCAGGACGTTAAACACCAAAAAGAAAAAAAAAAGAATAAAAAAGAAAAAAAGAAAAGATTTTAAAGCTGTTATAACTTTATTACCATTTGAAAAACTACGCAAATGAATCGCAAGGCAGACTGAGTTATTCAGTGAAATTACTTGGAATGTATTTACTGAAATAATTAATTGTTAAGCCTGGTAGCGGATGGTACTTGACGTTTATTAATTAACTAGTTGTAGTTACAACACTATACCAGGTGTCTTAAAAGTCCCACTCCCCCCCTTTAACTTTTGTGTTTGTTAAAACAAACAAATATCCTTTGGGGAACGATATTAACTTAGCCCAAAGTTTTTTTAAATCAATCGGAAATTTTGAGCAATTAATAAAATTAATTAATGGAGATGGAAATACTTCCAATTAGACACAAAGAGCAACTTTGCAATAAACGTAATCCCTGAAACGAAATTTGTAATCTCACACTTTTTGGGTGCTATCTTGTGGCAGAAGCAACTTGGTCTGTGATTGGAGGCTTATAATGGATGTTACCCTGACTACGCAAGCGATAGTACGAGCGATAGTAAATCCTTTCCCGCTTTTTGTTAAAAAAGCAATACACACAAACTTTCTGGTTCGTAATAAGAAGTGACTTTCCTTTGATGTTATCAGTTCGTTGCTATACATCAAGTATTTTATCATAAAAACACGCAGTTACAGGTTTTAACAGTGTAGTTATAAAGCCTCTCCATATTTTTGGTGTGTATTACTATCATTCAGTTATCCTTCAGTTAAGACCGTAAGTTTACTTGATCCTGATTGTAAAGAAAAATTTACAGTCAATTAAAGCAGAATACGCATATAAAAAAACAGTATCTCACAAATTTTTAGTGACTGAAGTAAAACTTAAATTTTTAAGTGATATGAGAAATACTAGGCAATTAGACAACTTAATAATAACAGTAATGTGTGAATTAGGTTATTTTCTGGACAATAATAGAACATAAACAAGTTAAATTTATTGTAGTTAGTATACAATATTAACATCAAAACTGGTCTGGGAATGCTAATTACTGCTGGATAAGTTGTCAAGCAGTAGGCAAGTAAGACTTGTTTGGGTCCCTGGACATGAAGGAGTTTAAGAGAATGAACTAGCAGATAAACTGGCTAAGAGAGGAGCAGAAACTCCACCGATGGGCCCAGAACCAATGATAGGAATATCAAGAGGCTATGGGAAAGAAAGCGTAAGAAAAAATGTTCAATCAGGACACTTGCGTAGATGGAGAGAGACGGTAAGAGGTCATAGACAGGCACACGACTTCATTGAAGGCCTGGATGGACACCTAAGCAGAACACTGCTGGGTCTTGGCAGGCCGGAAGTGATGTTGTTGGTCGGTCTTCTGACGGGACTCAACTCACTTAGGAGGCACCTCCACCTAATGGGGTTGGAGAACAACCCATTATGTCGAAGTTGTGGAGAGAAGGAGGAAACTTCTTTCCACGTTCTATGCAAATGTAATGCCTTCGCATCAATGAGGCAGAAATATCTGGGACAAGGATACCCTGACACCAGTTATATACGAGAGGAAGGCCCCCACGGACTCCTTCGTTTCGCAAAAAGGGCGGGTTTGATGTGAACTGCTGCCTGGACATGGGGCACAGAGGACCTCATGGTTTAGGTGCAGTGGGTCCCGGTGGTGGATCACACAAACTCCCTCATAATAATAATAATAATAATAGTATACAATATTATTATTCCATTTATGTTATTTAGTTATTTAATAATATTTGTTTTACAAGATCATCAAGTTGGTGCGACTAAATTGTTTTATGCAGACTTACACTAATGGCAGTATGGCAGTGAACCGTAATATTGATATTATTTAAATGTGACCTAATCTATATTCGCACGTGTTGTTTGAATTGTAGCAAACTCTTTCTTTTTTCTGTACAAGCAAGATCAGTTTACTCACGAAAGATGCACATTATTGTACAGACAAATAAGTCGAATTTTTTGTGGGCATTAGAACAATGATGATGTTATGGAAATCTTTTCAAGTATTATACTTATAACATTTTTATCATAAGTTGTATTAATAATCAATTAAAATAAATGAAGACTACAATTGCTGAAAACCCTAAACGCTGAGGTCCTAACCTAAGCACTAATGTAAATTCATCGAATCTTTTGTTTAATAAATACAATTTAAGGATTGATTTCCTGGAAAAGAAAACTGAATAATGCGTTTCGTGATTTAAAGCAAATAGAAATTCCAAATTCTTTCTTCTAGAAATTTGTTTAATTTAATTTTCATCGTTTATTTAAATTTAACGGAAAACAAATCCCGAACAAATATGAAACTTTTACTTTGAATTTGAGATAAAAAAAAAACAATTAATTGCAGCAACAATTATAAACAATATAATCTAAGTAAATTATAACATGAGATTGTTGTTCTCAAGACATGCAATTAATTATAGGCTAAAATCATGAAATACATTTTACTTCCACTTAGTTTAACAAACACTAAATATCTGAGATATTTAATTATACGTAAATCTTTTATTATTGTAGAGTAAAGTGTTTCTTCTTAAAATCACAAAATCCAAATTTTTTTTTATTTATTTACTTTCTGGTACTTACAAAGTTTGTACATTTCTTGTTATACACTCAAGATCTATCAACATTGTCAGGTAAATATGTTAAAGATAGATTAAATATAATTAAAAGATTTATTATAATATGCTTATCTTTTATCTGGCTCCATGATAAGTTATTAGTACTAATAGCTATTAGTACGAAATCATTTAGTTGCTATTACCTATGCAACATCAGTGATACAATATACTATATGATATTCAAAAACAAAATTAAATAACAATTTTTTTCAATTTGTTTGGAGATAGGGAATCCAAGGAGTTGGCTTTATATTGCAAAACTGAGAGGTAATTAGTGGCTGGAGGCAGAACCGAATGCAGAGTTACTAATTTAAATAAAAAGAGTCATGTGAAATTAAAACTCGCATTAATTTGTACCGTTGCATAAGTTTTAATTTGCATGAAAAAGTAAGCAATTTCCCTCTTTATTAAAAGATGTATACGAGATACCAACAGAGAAACCTAGTGTCAACTATAAAATTATCATAATGTAAATAAAACAAGTCACATTTTTTTTGGATACTAAAACTCCGTATTTTATAGAATATATTATGTCCTCTCCACTTCAGATTACCCCTTTAAACATACATTAATTAACATATGTTTTTCAAGGAGTTAAATGATAAAAGTCACATCGGAAGTAGTAAAATAAGGGTTGTGCACTCTATTGTCTATGATAACAACAAAATAAGGTGGTGTCACGTATTTTCTGTAGTATATATCGTATAGTGAACGATATCTTTTGCTTGTCATTGCAACACGCATTTACAGAAAGGGTAACATAATGTCGTTTTACAGTTAATAGTGTTTTTAAATAAAGTCTCACGTAAAATTCTTTAAAATCAGGGTTTGAATTTTGAAAGTTGCAGGTCAGGTGAGTCATGGAACACCCAATTTAAACAAATTTAGGGGTCAGCTTTCTAAGAATTAAGAGTACGTTAAAATTAAATTTCAAAAAGATATTTCTTGTAAACTTCCCGAAAACAAATTTCAGACTACTTTGGAGGCAAATAACTTGTCATCGAATTGTCAAATTAAAAATTTGTGTGACATATATAATGCAATTTAAAGAAATAATACATCGTGTTCTTAAAAATTTATATTTTAATATATATTTATTTTTCCGATTAAAAATATTAAACGAGGGAAGAACGATGTCTGTACTCATGGACAAACAATAATAATAACTATATTATCCTATGTAGCCTACCAATTGTGCACAAATAGAAACCCAACCGTAATAAAATTAGTAAGAATTATTAGTAAAAATAAAACGTAATTAAATAAAAAATAAAATTTAAAACAATTTTTCTTTATCTTACTTTAAATTTTTTAATATTTCAATGTAGAATGTTCAATGCTAAAGAGGTGTTTGGTTTGGAATTAATTTTTAATAACATAATTACTTAAGTTAATATTACGTATGGTATGTGTGTGTTTAGAAAACACATTTTGACAGAAGTTTTTACTATCAATTGTTTTTATTTTTTATTTATTTATTTATATTATTTTATTTATTAGTAAATGTTAAAATTATACACATTCGTAATAAAGCATGAAATTTAACATTTATTTAGAACGATACATTTGATATTACAATGATTTATATTAAACCATTGAGCTATAAATATAAACTTTCCTGGAACTCCCAATACCCACGTCAACTACACAATGTCCCAACGCCCGATTTTGCGAAACAAAATTCATGTAACAAAATGCCGACAAAACTTGTAAAGTTTGCTACTGGAAAGTTCATTCAAAAACGATTGCTTAACTTTGTTTTTTATTTGGGGTCACACTAGTCTGTAAAATAGTCAGCCAGTTGCTTTAAATGGCAGAAAATATTACTCCGTTTCGTTTAGGAATAAAAGGTTTCAACAAGCATCCTGCAATTTAAATACATCGATCAAGCAGCTGAACCACTGACGTAAGTTTAGCGAATCTCCAAAATTAAATTTATATATTTTATCGTTGGTCTACTTACGAATTCGTTGAATAGCTGCCTCTGTGTATGAAATATATTAGTGGAATGTGTTTGCATCTATGCCTCCAGCTTCGACTCCCACGCTACTTAGCACCTAGACCTTCGGGTTATGGACTGCTTCATTGCACTTTGCTTGTAAGGGCTCCGTCCCCTTGTGACATCATCGGCTAAAATTCCAAAGTATAATCAGTATAATGAACGGTAAAAACATATATCAATATCTTATAGTGTATAAGAAAATCATATTAATTCATATATACATAATGTTCGATAGGAGTTTGCGTGTGTCAGATGACAATTAAATAAATGGTAAAACACATAACGAAGTGTTATCGCGTAGTAGAGAATCATATTAACTCATTTATACAGGTGTTTCGAGCGGTATTAGCAACTTTTTAACACCTTTTAGCAAATTGGTAAGCAATTTTTTGGAATTTGACTTAAGTTCTTTGTCTTTTGGTTCTAAATCAGCTCATCAACTACTGAGCAATATTTCGCCTGAAGTCAAGAAGGTCGAGTTTTGGTTGGTTCGTGCTCATCACCCATTTTTAGTATAGAAACCATGAATTTTGTATTGATACATCAACACTCAAAACGAACAAAGGCTACCACCACTTCTCTGATAGATGTGAAATATGTCGATACATCCTGTCGGTTCTTCCCATGTTTTGATTATAATTTTGTATTGCATTAGGTTGTGTCACCTGTATTTTTTCTTTCTGTTGCCAAGTACCATACTGCAAGTGAGATTGGTTCTACCGTCAAGCAGTTACTGATAACGGAAACAACACAATGGCATATCATAAATGTCTTTTTCTTTTCATAACAAACGACAAATGATCCACGGCTCTCCTTTTTCCACTGTTGGTATGACTTTCAAAGAGCAGTTTCCTACTACATCTGCTTCGGCTGTCAAGCTTAGCGATAGATTGTACAATGCATCTGTTACGCTCAAAGAAGTAAAATAATTGTCTGTATAAATATGGTGAGATTAGAAATTGTCATCAAGTTCTTTAGGAAGAGAATCAGAAAAATATAATAAAATGCTTCTACCCAATCCATAATCTGTTTTTTATTTGTTTCATTGGCACCGTGATAAACATCAAAAGTGAAAAGAAGCCCAAGTCTGAAATTATGACACCAAACTTTATAATTAGTTTATTTCTAAAGCATTGCTTGAGAACGTCCCTGCCAATGCTTGATTGGCCAAACAGCATGTTCATCTTTGAGTTGTTCTTAGTAAGTTCGAATTTCATACAATCTTTCACGTTGATCAAGTTGAGTATTTTCATTTAAATGTAAATATTTCATTATTTCTTTAACACGATTTCGCCGTAAGGCATTGGAAACTTTAATATTGTGGGATCAGGTTGTTCTTCCAAATGTATTCTCCTTCTAGAAACAGTCGAGTAATCACTCAAAATCAAAATTCCTATAAAAGTTCTTACCTCTGATAATGACAACTGAAACTGTTCTTTGCCCTTTTGAACTGCGTAAATTACAGATTGTTGTACTATATTTTTAAGAAAACTATCAGTAAAGAAAAACTTTAAAATTTCAAATGGCGTCAATGGTATGTCAGTGTAAGAACTGTATGAATGGTGCGTACTGTAAGAAGAACCGGCAGAAAGATTTTTACTAATCTCATTTACAGGAAGGGCTCCTTTCACCCAGTATATTTTTTCCTTTCAAATTGATTTTTTTTTTAGATCTTTTAGTTTTATTTGGAGCAAATCTTTTTTTATGAGAATTATTTTCCAAGACCTGCTTAGTGGTATTTTTTATTGAAAGACCAGGGAGTTGTTGGTTTAGAAACATTTGTTTTACTAAAATGCATGGGTTATTTATACCATATCATCATTTGAAATGCGTAAAAATCCTGGTCAAAGTTGCTTAAAATTAGTTCACTTTCTGCAGATAGCTGGCAACCATTAAAATGGTTCAAAGTACCACCTTCATCCTCATCAGCGCTATCCTCGTCTGTCTCGTAATTAGTCTCGCATTCATACAACCTGACTTCACTTGTCAAATGGCAGAGATCTGTTTGATTCTTCATTCATTTCTTGTAAAATGCAGAATTTTGTTTGATAAAAATAAATACATCTTTATAATTGATAATAACACAAAGAGAATTACAATGTTGAAAATAACTCAACCGTCAAATCTTATTATTATATGTAGAAATAAATGATTTACAGATCAGATAATGATTTACAGATTTAAATAAATCCTACATGGTTTTGTTATGAATTAGGTCTTAGGTATGTGTAAACAAAATTTATTTATTGTACGTTTTTTTTAATACGGAAAAAGGAATGAAATAATATTTTCATATAACAGGAAACATGTTATGGTGTCCTACGACACCTAAGAAAGAGTATTTAAGACTTTCTGGTTGAGATAGTTAATCAAATGGAAACTAATCAATACAAACGCTGTTACAATAATGTTCACTGATTTATTATAAAATTCAAATACAAAATAATAAATATATCAGGATTTATAAAGTAATTGAAACTGAAATTTTACTGCCAAACTAAATTTAATATGCAGTGTTGTGATTATAATAGAACATGCTTACAATATAATATATTACTGAGACATAGTTCAATCACCTTGATATTGACTTTCCTTAGATAAACTTAGGAAGCTTGGAATTTCCTGAAATCCAATATTCTGCGTCCAGATGTGCCACGTTTAGCTGGAAATTGAACCCTTAGATAAGGAAGGGTTAAACTCAAATATGATGTACCTCGCAACTAACTACAAAGTATAACTTATTCACTTAAATTAGGTAACTGTTATTCAAAATTTACAAATGACTTCATTGTACATTTTTACTAATTATATAATTGAAAAGCCCCAAATCTGATAATAGAAAATACACTTTCCATAATCATTATTTTTTGAAAAAAGTTCTTGCTATTTTTGAATTTACTTTGTGTAAATAAATTTCATATAAAAATTATTTCATGTACAACATTATTTTTTGTTATTACAATATTTACAATACATATTACCTATACAATATTATAAACAATATTATTATTACAGGGTTAAAATTAATGGCGCTTATCAAACTGTATTTTTGCTAAGATAATTTATCAATCATTTAAAAGCCAATTTATTCCCCTCGCCACAACAAAGCTTCTGGCGTAACAAGCTCTAAATTTAGTTCTTATATGTCAAAATAAAAATTGTTGTTTTCTTTATACAATTCTTCAGCTGCTTGCAGGCAAGGAATATAAAAAAAAATATTTAATGTAAGCACTTTATCAATAAAAGAACCAACAGTACTTTTTAAAATAATAAATATTTGACTTTCGTAAAAAAATACTTTGAAATAGCTATTTTCCAAAACAAGAAAATTATGCTCTAGAGGGCTCCGCCCCGTGCTCGCTTTGCTCGTCAACCCCCGCGGTGACTCATGTCGAAGCAAATGCAAACAGGTTATTGTATATAAATAGGCCCCACTATTATATTCTAATATGTCTTATTTATTTTAATTAGGATGTAACTTAGTGGTTTCTTATTTTAAATCCCTTAATTTATTAAGGGTTTATTTTCTAGCTATAAGGAAACAATCAACTGTTTTACTACATTTTCACCCCTTAGCAGCATGCTACAAAATGTCAATCTATGATACTTTTTTATGTATGTTGTAAGAAATAAATGTTAAAATTTTCAGCTCACTAACTTTAAGGAGATTATAACAATTAATTTTTATTATGTTAGGGTGTTGTTATCACATTTTCACCTTTTTGCAGCAAGCGACAAAGTGCAAATCTAGTTTACTTTTTGTAAATGTCTTGTAAAAAATAAATGTACAAAAGTTCAGCTCTCTAGCTTTAAGGAAAGTATAACATTTAATATTTATTGTTTTAACAATTAAATCAAAATTAATTTTAGCCTTTGTTACTCAAGGATAGTGCAACTTTTATTAGTAAAACTATTTTTCCAATCGGTTCAGTAGTGTCAAAGGTTACCCCCTTCAAACAAACAAATAAACAAACATATTTTACCTCTTTATAATGTTATTAATAATAATTAGTAATAATAATAATAATTAATAAATCCAAATCTAAGATGATAAATAATGGTACATGTTCAAATTAAATTGTTTTGTATATTTTATAACAGCAGTTATAATAAAGGTTAAAAAACCAGCAAGGCTCAGGTCTACACTTTAATAAAAACATAACCTAAAAGTTAGAAATTTAAATAATTGCTTCAAAGTTTGAAATCAGCTGTTAATGGAAATATTGGTGCAAACAGCTATTGTATCTGTTATTTTATTCAATTGGTTGCTATGGTAATAAATGTAAATACATGTGATGATTCATCATTTTAGGCCTGACCTAAGATTTTTCCCGATTAAATTTACAAATATTGAAATAAAAAGGTTTTTATCAAAATGAATTTTAGCCCATGTTACTCAGGAATAGTGTAGACTTTTATTAGTGAAACTATTTTTTCAATCGGTTCAGCAGTTCCAGAGATCACATACAAACAAAAAACAATTTTACCTCTTTATAATATTAGTATAGATAGTCAGCTGATTTTATTAAAATACAAAAAGTGATTCCTTGCAAGTATCCTGAACAGCTACGTCTTTGTAAGTATTTATATCAAAAGTTGCCAAAAATAACAACATTTAAAAATGTACGATAAAAAACGTCGATAGAATTTAACCAATTGTAATTGATGATTCGATTTTGGTTTATTATAACAAATACTAGGAGAGACCCCTGCGTGCTCCGCACGCCAACCCCCAATGGAGCCTTCTAAAAACAAATGTTATGTTTTATTTATAATAAAGTTGTACGATTAATAATAACCTCAAAACTAAGATGATAAATAGTGATAAATGTTCCTATCAAATTACTTCTTATATTTGATGTTACTCAGGGAAAGTGTAGCTTTTTATTAGTAAAACAATTTTTTCAATCGGTTCAGTAGTGCCAGAGATTACCCCCTACATACAAACAAACAAACAAACAAAACAAACTTTACCGCTTTATAATATTAGTATAAATGTATGAAAAATTAATAGAACAGCCATACAACCTTCCAAAAATCACACTTATAAGGTTTCTCTTCAATGTGTGTGTCAACGTGTATCTTTTATAGGTTAATAAGTAGCAGGTTTTATTTAAAAATATAATTTTCATCACTCCGTACCGAAAGTAGCTACTTTCGATGTCAGCTGGTAGCAACGAAAACGATCGTTTCCCAAGCTCTAATTTAGAGCAAGGGAAAAACGATCAGCTGATTTTCCCTTGCTCTAAATTTGTTTTCCCTTGCTCTCAATTAGTTTTCCATTTGCCCGCTACGCGCTCTGACGTCGCTTTGCCGTTTATTCTTACAATTTATATCAGCTGTTCTTATTGTTCAACAATGTAAACCGAAAACAGGAATAGGTATAAATGAGTTTTGCTGATGAAGAAAGTCCTCCAAAAAAAGTAAAAATTATAGATAATACAAACATGTCTACCACAAACGTATCAACTATGCAAGAACTCCAGAAAAAACTTCTAAATGAAGGAGTGAATGTCACCAACAATACCAACTGCACAATAAACATAACCTTGAACTTCTAATTGTTACGTTGTTATGTAGGCTTATTATAGTAAATTTGTTATTATAAAAAAATGTTAATTGAGAAATATAATAGTTTGCATTTTACTGAGGTTTCTTCTTCAGCATTGTGTGTATTTTTGCGTCGTGATGAAAAGTACCGTTCATAACTTGTACCGAAAGTGATTTTCCGGCACTTGCTCCAATTATTCCCGTACTCGGCTTCGCCTCGTACGTGAAACACACTTTCACATGCTCGGCTTCGCCTCACACGTGAAATTCGATATTCCTGTGTTCGGCTCCGCCTCACACATGAAACTTGGGCGCGCACCGGAAAGTGCCACTTTCGGTACTAGTAATGAAATATACTATTACATTAACTGTCATATTATTTTACAGAACAGCTGTTTTATGTTTTTAATTTATTTATTTAATACCTAATGTTTTAATGTAAACAAAGCAGACGTTTTTAAATTCTCATGTATTTCTTATAGGGATTTTTCGTTTTTCAGGAACCTAAAAAACCCCTTAGTTTTTATATTTAGAAAAAACTTATATTTTTCCCTCGTTCCTTGAATCGATACCTTTAATTTGATACCTCTCCCATCATCCTCCGATTTACCAAATTCCCACAATTTTGAATCTAAAATTTCGCTTACAGAATTATATATAAGGATGTGCTTACTCTTTCAAAACCCACGCTATATTGGTTATACAAATAACATACAATAAATAAAGAAAATAACTTTTGCTGATCTGGACAAATTATGAAGAATTAAATTTAATCTCATATAATTTAAACTAACTTTTAAAGTGAAAAATAAAAAGTTTAGATTTATATAGCTTTTTGATTTTTTCAGTTTGAGAATAAAGAAATGGAAACACAAGAGGAAAATCATCCTCCGATTATGAAAAGTATTTGTGAATCGTTTTCAGTAGTTTATCGTAAATAATTCAAGAACATCAGTTATTTATTGACTGGAGGTTTTCCTTTACTTATTGGGTCAACAAAGTGCACCTTAATTAAACATTTAGTTTTGCCAGAAGTATGCACACATAGTATTTGCCGACTTAATCGTATATATCTCTGCATCAAGACATTTCATAAGATAAATGATTGTAAAATAAGTTAATATGTAAAGCAAATAAGTTACTGCATGCAGATATACAGATATACAGATATACATGATTTACTTAATTTTCAGAGTTTTTTTGAAACTGATGGTTTTTTGAGTCATAGTTCAATCTTAATATAATGTTGTATAGTTTACTTAATAAAATATTAAACTTTAAAAAAAAATATTAATCATTAAAAATAAACTGCATTAGTTAACCAAGTTATTTAAAATCTTAAATATTCAGGCCATTTCTCAATTCCATGTATTTAATTTAACAAGTGTACCTGAAATGTCCCTTTTGCTTGAGCATTGGGTTGTATAGGTCCGGTTTGGCCTATATAATAGCAAGGGCAATCGTTACATGTGATCTTATATTCCAGTTCGTTGTTGGGCATCTCTCTTTATTAGGAGATTGGCTCTCAAAATCCGTTCTACTTTGTTAGTTGTTCTGTATTTAACAATTACGTTATATTTGGCCATCGCGTTTTTTAAAGTATAATTGATAACGCTCCCGTATTCGCATGATACATATTTTACTTTAATGAGGCTGTCTGGGGGTGGTAACCTGGTTTTGGATCTATGTTTACTGACCAATTTATCTATCAACTTGGGATTATAACCATTGGCTACAGCGATGTATTTAATGGTTTTTAATTTGTTGTTGTAATCTACATCCGACATTGGTATTGAAATTAACCGGTGTACAAAGCTGTTGTAAGCTGCGGTTTTTTTGCTCCGGTGGATGGTGCGAAGTTGCATGGATAGTTTGATCAGTTGGCTTTCTGTATATTTTGAATTTTAAATCATTTTCAGACCTTGTAATAGTGAGATCCAAATAGTTTAACTTTTGGTCAATTTTACATTCTGTGAAATTTGGCTATTTGGCTATTATATAGATCAACCCGGACGACCATTTTACGTAAGGTTTACAGAACACCTACCAAAAAGAAAACTTGATAGTCAATACTCCAGTTATGCACAACACGTAATGGATAATAACCATACTTACTCTAATTGTAGCACTAATATGGAAATAATGCACATTTGCAAAAAAGGACGTTATATGAATGCGGTAGAAGAATTCGAGATATATAGATTATCTTTGAATAAGGCAGAATACAAAGATAAGATAACATCATTACTTGATTCGGACAGCTATATTAAGTTAAAGAGGGATCCGACTGTAAATATACAAAATGATGTCAAGGCTTGTTTAAAATATATTAAAACATTGATATCGGACAGATTGTTCTTTTCGTTATCGCCCCAGTACTCTAAACCTCCTCATATCTACGGTTTACCGAAGTTACACAAGCCTAATGTACCCCTGCGTCCTATTATTAGTTCTATTGATTCTCCGGCCTACAATCTGTCAAAATTCCTAAAACCAATTATATCTCCTCTGTTTGGTCACTCGGATAGTTTTGTTAGAAACAATGAGCATTTTGTAGATATACTGAGGGATGTCAATATTGAGAGCAATGACCTTATTGTAAGTTTTGATGTTGTCAATTTGTTTACAAACGTTCCTGTTGTTGACACTTTGGACATAGTTGTGGAACAGTTACTTGATGATCTTGCCTTAAAAAATAGAACAGAAATTCCTGTTGAAATATTGGGTAAATTGTTAAAAGTGTGTGCTGAATCCAATTATTTTCAGTTTGATGGTGGATTTTATAAACAAACCAGTGGCTTTCCGATGGGAGGTGTTCTTAGCCCCCTTTTGTGTAATATCTTTATGGATCATTTTGAGCGGTTGTTGTTTGCCAAATCAGTATTGAAACCTAAGCTGTGGCTTAGATATGTTGATGATATTTTTTGTATTTGGAGTTTTGGTCTGGAACGCCTTAATGAATTTTTGGTGTTGTTGAATAGCCTTTTTGATGACATACAGTTTACCATGGAGATGGAGACAAATAATTGTTTACCGTTTCTGGATGTATTGGTGAAAAAGAAGGATTTTGGATTGGAGACTACAGTGTATCGTAAACCTACCAACACGGGACAATATTTAAATTACCATTCTAACCATCCCGAACATGTAAAGGTTGGTTTGGCGTGTGGTTTGTTTAAAAGAGCTCATACGGTATGCAGTAATGAGATGGATTTTAAACTGGAGATTCAACAAGTTAATAGAGATTTATTAAATAATGACTATCCACAATATATCATTGACAGAGCTATTAAAAAAGCAAATAATAATAGTAATAAAAAACTTAATGAAAAACCATTAACGACAGTTCAGATTCCGTATGTAAAAGGTATTTCGGAAAAGATAAGAAGATTGAATTCCAAGTTTTGTATTAGGACTGTTTTTAAAAATTCATTAACCATTAAAAATTGTGTTACTAAATTGAAACCTAAAAATATCGATTTGGATAGCAAGAACATTGTGTACAATTTACCCTGTCAGTGTGGGTTGTCGTATGTGGGGCAAACTTCTCGACCATTTAAAAAACGTGTTTCTGAGCATAAAAAATGCATAACAACGGGCGAAGTTAATCGGTCTAAAATTGCGGAGCATGTCATAGCTAACAATCATGCTATTCTTTGGGATGAGGGATTCCAACTTCTAAAAGAGTCTAACTGGAGAAAGAGAGTTTTCAAAGAGACTGCTATAATGTCCGTGAAGGAGAACTGTATTTCCCAGCCAAGTTCCACCGTTAGTGCTATTTACTTCCCTTTAATTAAAAATGAAGTACAGAGACTCTTTGATAGGCCTAATGTAAGAATTAATAATACCAATGTAGTGGGGGTTGAACCTTTGAACGACCTACGATTGATTCCTACTCAGTCAACCTTTGTTAGGCGTTCGGAAAGGTTGCGACAAAAAACGTCCGCTAAGACCTAGGACTTATCACCTGAGGACGCGAAGTGTTGTTTTTTCTTCGCGAAATGTCGTGTTGTGTATATTTTACTGTTTTGTTCATAGGATTTTGTGTTGTGTTTTTGTGTGTGTGGTGTGACGTGGAGCCTTGCTTCAAAGATTTTATATTTGACGACAACGTGTCCTGCGGTTATATACACAAGTGAAACAGCAATAAGGTGGGTGTAGTCCATTAAGAGTATAGTAATTTATCTACCACCCCACCTACAAATGTCTTTCAAAACTAAAAGAGATATATAGAGCCACAAAATTTGACTCCACACATATTTTGAACGATCAGCTTTCGTTCCATTCGAATATGCTGTACGACACGCTGATTGAGAGCGGGGTGTATTCTATAGCCCTGGATTGAGAGACCCATTAGCCTAAAATAACAGAGATAAGAATCAGGAACATAGATATTGCTCAGTACCGCCCGAACGGCCAAGCGTGCACGTCTTATCGAGAGTTTCCGCAACATTTTGAGCAACATTTTACAATTAACGACCTCCATATGGAGTGAAACTTATTTATTGTGTTTAGTTTGTGTTTGTGAGTGATGTTTTTAGTGTTTTTAGTGTGAATTCCTGATGATGGTCGAATGACCGAAATTGCAATTGAATGATAAGGTAAGTTTACCTTAATCAAAAGTTGGATTAGTTGACGTATTATAAAAGTTTGATTAATCACTAATCTGTGAGCTAAAAATGGAATCTAAACAGTTAGTTACTAGTAACCATCGAAGTATAAAATCCTACACAGTTTCATTACAGCCAATCAAATAAAACTAGAAAGCAGTTTTATTTATTTTTATAATGAAGCAGATATGACAGATATGTAAGTTTCGGTTGCCTTTACTTACTGTTCGATCCAAGTTGATTAGCAAATATCAATAAAGCCCATCCCGTTCTTTTTAGTTGGATCTGGGTCTTTTACAGCACTCAGTCAAACAGTTATTTTGACTGTTAATTATACATTTAAAAAAAAAAAAAAACAAAAAAAAAAACAATGAGAGCCAGTAGTAAACAATAAGCCGCTTCTTACTTGATGCGATTAATTAAAAACTAGCAGAGTATTAGAGATAATTGTTTTTCCAAAATTCCCCTGACAACGAAGATCAGAAATATCAATTAATAAACTGTGCCAGAGCTTATCCACCTAGTGTAGTGTATTTTAATTTAATATTAATGGTATGTTACTTGAATTTGTAGGGAAAGAGTCAGTAAAAAAATAAAAATAAAAACTTATTGCATATGTTATATCCACTCTCCACTTCAACAGAATAAAGATTATTAGAAATTATAACATATGGCTTTATTAGTTAAATTATGAAAATGAATCGGAACTAGTTGAATAAGGGCTATGCTCCCACTATGTACGTCTGTGTTACGTAGTACGATGTATTTTACCTGGTGTTAGACGTAGCTGCAGCAAGAGTGACATACGAAATAAAGTTGAAGCTTTTTTACAGTTTGTAGTTTTCACAAATAAATGTGTGAATTTAGTAATAAAATAAATTACAGTCTGACTTAATTTTCTAAAAAAATAGATATTAAAAATGGGAAGTTGGAAGTAAAATGCGGAACTCACAAATTATACAACTTTATTTGTGACAAAGGGTTGAAATTAATCGTTATGGTGAAATTTAAAACCTCATTTTTGTATATTTCAGACCTAAACTTTAGAGGGAAATATTTGGTGATCAAATTGTCAAATTAAAAAAACGAGTAATATGTTTAATGCAATTTAAAATACGGTAGTTCACAATAGTTTTCTTAAAAATGTGTATTTTACTATATTTTCAGTTATGCGCTTGATACTAAGCACCTACAAGAAAAAATTATAAATCCAAAAATGGTAAAATAAAGGACGATGATCTGTGACAAATGAACAAACAATCATAACTTAACTATTAACCCCAATATATATGTAGCCTATCAAATATGCACGAATAGTAATAACATTCGATTAGTAATAATAATTATTATAAAAAAGCATGAAATAAGGTAAAGTTTAAACACATTAATAAGCGAGTAGTAGAATTAAAATATATATATACATCTGTCTGAAAGTGTATGATTTAACTGTCTAATGTCTTACGATTTGTAGTAACAAAGTAACGCGCTGAAAATCAAGTATGCTTCAAAATAAAATTAAATTGCGAAAGAAGTGTTGAATTTGGCTTTACCTTACATTAAAAGAATGAATATTACTTATGTCTGTATTTTAGAAAAAAGTTGCCAAAAGTTTTCATAACTAGTTGCTCTTAATCCATTGTTATTAGTAAATTTTGTAACCTTTCTAACTTATTTGGTAAATCCAAAATATAAAACTGTCAATTTATTTAGAACCAAAAAACCTGGATTTTTAAATAATACTTTTGACTAAATCACAGTTCAAGCTCTTTCATTTTGGTACCTATCTCGCTATTTATTGATCGATAAGTAATCCAGCCAGTGAGCAATAAATGTTAAAACCTTCCAGTAGCTCCCTATCACTCACGCCAACTACACAATGCCCCAGCCCACGACGAGCGACGTAGCAACAACACTTTTAATCATGGTTTACAGGCAAGCATGAATTACATTTAAGAAAGTTCATCCCGAATGTGTAATGCAACATAAATGTATAATGCAACAAAGTAACATAATGTAACATGTGTAATGTATATAAATAGTTTGTCATTTTTGAGAATATTTGAACATCTACAAAAACAAACCATTACACCAATGTTACCGATAGTTTTGGAGTTGGTGACACGTATCCATAACTTGATATTTTTTATAGATTTTATTTCCTAATAATTCCAAGTACACTTTTACAAAAATATGTGATACGTTTCATGTGATATCATAATAAACACAGTAAACTCAATTAATTACTCTCACTCCGCTTATCACACAAATCGAATTTAAACACACCTTCCCTCTCTTTACGAGATTTGCAATTAGTTTCATCTCTTTCTTTTATTCAAAGCCATGAGCCAAAAAACCTTTATTTACGTACCCTTATTCCAGGATTGTGTCTATTTTAGCTAATAGTTTTAAATTTATAGATTCAAACTTAATTAATTTAATCTTTAGTTAAATTGTTAATATAATATGTTTATGTATTTTACATACAAACTAATTTGATTGAACTTTCTATTTACCTAAATTTAATAACAAACTAAGATTATAATTTACAAAGAAGTTACTAAGAGGATAACACTGCACAATTTGTTTCGGAGGCTTTAAGAAAATAACAGAAAACAATTTTTATAGTTTGCTTTCCAATTTATACCAGGAAAATATTTATGCCTACTATTTTTTTTAAATGTCCCAGGGGTGACACATTTTGGTTTAGTGGTTAATGGTTACCAGCAAATTGAGTTACGCAATTATACATATTTTTCTTATATGTACAGATTGCAGGTCTATAAGAATTGAAACTTATTATATATTTTTTTTTTTATTTCATGCGAAATTATTTATTGCAGTATTATTTCGAAGTAATTTTACAATTATAAATTTTTAATTTATAAGATTCTAGTTGCAGCTTTTCTGATTTAATTTACGGTTGCTGGGTAAAAGGTTTAATAAATATTTTTGAAATATTCTGCTATTGCATTAATAATGTTTGATAATCAATTTAATATATATAATGGTTTTTTAACATATAATTTTGTTCGAATTTACTAACTCGTAAAATTTGGTAAGAAATGAAACTGTTGACTTCAATAACAATACTAATAATTTAAAGATTAAAAAAATGTTTCCCATTAGTTAACTAAGGAACAATTTTGATATTACATTTTAAATTACTACCTAAACGAATATTGTTTTATTAGTACAGTAGTTCGAGTAATTGTAAAGTTACAAAGGAACTTGATTGAAAACTAGTGCAATTTGAAAGCCATATTTAATTGTGTTTCTATTTAATAAACTAAATTCCCTAATCAGGATTGTTTATGGTGTTTAAGTTATTATTAATACCGATATTCCTACTGAAAAGGTTGCAAGATTTAAAAAGCAATAATTTACTGTTATTGAACTGCTGATTGGTAATTAGTAAATTACTAACACCCAAGCGTGAGTCATTTTAAATACCGACTATTAAAGTATATTATTATAAACACTGTTAATGTTTTTCTAAGCTTAAAGGAAGCGTCCCCTTCACCGACTTGGTGCGTATTGTTTGTCGAGTAATGATGATATGCGTTGGCTTTATTACAATCATTCATTTTAGATTTTTTAAGATACCTTGTTTTGCAAAAAATGATCAACCTTTCCATCATGTAGGCCTATTACAGCTGAAAATCTTTGATAATACATTTATTTTATTATTGATTAAAGTTTATAAATCCATTATCAGTTTTTAGGTGTGGTGTAGAAGGATTAAAACTACTTGAGGAAATAATGCTATCTTTGTTTACTAATCCTACTTTGTTTATACATTCAAAAAACTGATGACTATTTTAATAAAACTAACTACTCATAGTCTTAATTTTCTGTCGTTACAGCGTCAAGATGTAAAATATACACAAATATACCCATTGTTGACAGTAAAATAACTATCCAAACAATTATAACTGAATATGTATTGCATGACCTTAAAGCAACATCCACTAGAACATAAATATCAGTGAGATGTCAAATGAGCTAAATTGAAAACAGACATTCTTAAAGTTTAGGTAAAGTTAACAACAATTATTATCATCAGTTTGATAATATACCGGGTTTAACAGAAGAAAACTGTTATAAGTTCTTTTCAGCGTTCTGGTTTTTGTCTTCCAGTAGTTAGTATTATTAACTGCTGAAAGTTCAGACCCATCTAGTTAAAATGACTGTTATGTAAGCTTCACGTTGGTAATGGTAGTGTAAAAAACTGAATAGAGCGAAAACAACTGGAGCATTCCCTTTCTAAAATGCGTTGCACACAAATATACTTTGGGTTAATGTTTGTACAAACAAACTTAGTCTTTGGCTGAAACTTCTCTTTGAAAACTTTGATTTATTATACACCTGGAACGTAATTATATGAATCCTGCTAAAGTATTAATTAATTGTAATGAGAACGAAAAACATTTGTTGAAGAATTGTATTGGAGTGTTGGTACTTTGCCTACACTCATTTAAAAACACAATAAAATTAATATTTTGTATTATAGCCTAGTATTCCAAGACAGCATGTTTTGACTAATAAAATAAATTGTACTATATTATGCAGAAACCTACCTCTTTGTTTAGGGGATAATATAAATTTGATATATTAGAAAAATATTCACTAATTTAAAAAATGGCAAAGAGATGTAAATGAAAACCTTTATTTCGGTTATTTAAAAAAGATAAGTTTGTTGTGATTATTTTTCATCTTGCATATATAAAACAAATAATAAAACATAAATTATTGAACATAGTTAATTTACATGTGGCATTCCTTTATTGTCTACAATATTTATGCAGTTCAGTACTGACTTGTCACTTTACTTCATTGTTTACTGTAAAGGTCTAAGATCGCAACTATAATGACATTATACTGGTTAGGTGAGTTAAAGTTTGAAGTGTTTTGCATTTCCCAAAAATTTTCAAGATAGAACAAATCAAAATACTTTATTTCACTTTATTCAGTAGTTGCAATACAGTTTTGAAGGTAGTAGATTTTAGTTAGGGCTTTTATTTTTTTTACAAAGTTGAATAGTTGTTGTCTGAAATCAAAATTCCAATTAATATTATACCGAAAAATAAAATGCAAAATACAGATACAATTTTGATTCTTTTTTTACTATTTCATAAATAAAGTTTTACTTATTACTAATTGTCTACTTATTAGATTAAATAATAATATACTTTTTACACTGCATGCCCTACTAGTTTGAAACTGTAAATACATGGATACATAACCTTTGGTAAGAGTAGTGTATTTTTATTTTCATTTAACATTAGTTAAATAATATTTTATGAACACTAGTGAGACTATTTTATCAGGAATTTAATGTATCCAAATTATTCAAAACTAAATTTATTATCATACGATGTTTATCCAGAACTTGACACATAAACATCGTACACACTCTCGATGTCGTAGAACTTGTCTGATATATTTTATTTTCTAATCTATTGTGTTCATTTTGTTTTTGAATGATATTCAAACCAATTTCATGGTTTGTCCAAAGTTAATCTCCAGTAAATAATTTTCATTTTGTTGCTCACAGAAATTGAATGTAAACACATTATCCCTCTATGGATGCGATTCATAAATAGTTCCATCTCTTTTTATTACAACATTTTTTATTAGAAACATCTCTTTTTATTATTTAATGCCATGACGTAGAACACATTCCATATATGCTTTAAAATAATGATTTTATACTTTGTGTTATTAGTTTACAATGAATTTTAACTATTGCACAATCTCAAAATTGGTTAAGTTACTAATTTATTTATAAATCTGAAAATTTCGAAAACTCACAAACGTTGAATTTTCTACATTTACAATTTATTTCAGTTTCTGGATATAATAAACTCAAAACTCAAACTTAAACTGGATTTAATTGACTTCAAAAAGTTTATTTTACACCCAAAAATATTAATACTCACAATTTTAAAGATATTGGAATATTAGGTGGTCATGTGAGAAAACAATGCCTAAGTGTAATAGAAAAGTTACATTAATTTAGTAGTTTTGTGATAACTGACATTTATTTAGTAACATGTTTTATAAACTACAACAATGCAAATATTGTAACCTGTTTGAATTTGCAACAAATAAATATAAGATTTTCATCTATTCCTTGAAGTTATTTGCTTTCTCATACGGATTCAAAGATGTTTATGAAAATGTAACAAAGTAAAGTCCTTTTAAAGCGTGGCATTTGCCTAACTGTGTGTTTTGGTAGGAAACTAATATTTTTGTTTGTTTATGTTTTCTACGAGCGTTTATGAAAAAATTAATGCAGGATTCTAGCGCAATTTATTTTTGAAATTAATAAGCCTTTTATTTGGATGCTGCTTGTTCGATTAAATGCATGCCGTTTACTTAGTTCTAATTTTGTAGTATACTAGGGGTCTACCGTGCAAATTATTAACGTTTCCAATGTCAGTTTGAAATTAATGTACTCGTACGTAATGAATGCCAATGCCATGGTTTAACAGAAATCATTGACACCTATACATAAATTTGATGACATAATGTGCGATAAACTAAATTTTAATTCCACAGCATAACACCCGTAGTCTGAGGGACATCTTTGGCGATACTCACCTCATACCCATTAGTTTGCATACAACTGTAATTCCTATCTTCAAATAAGTTATGTTTCAATTAAAAACAAACAACCATTAAATACAATTGAAATAATAATCAAAGAAAGCATTAGCGGAAAGAAAATATAACAAAACACAAAATAGATTCAAAAAGGTTTTCATTTTTTTTAATATTTGAATTTATTAAGTGGTGTGAATATTGTTAAATTAATTTGTAGAAATTAGAAAAAGAGAGTAATATGAAATATAAAAAAATATGTATAGAATATTAAAAATAAAGTTACCTTTGATTCACTTTGTTATGAATTAAGATTTACACTTAGTTACACTGGCTTGGCTAATCTATTTGTAGCAACTGCTTACACTTAACCTCAAGCTTCATACATTAGGAATCAGTGTCAAATGTCAAATTAGTCAAGTTCAGTCGTAATAACTAAACAAGAACATTTTAAATATATTTTTATCTTATTCATAGTAGCAATGCTTCTGTTGAATCTAAAGCATTTTCGCAAACGAAACTATTTATTATCTTGTTTTTGAGTTTAAAACACACAAAAAACTTACGTTTAATTGGAAATAATTAAAAAAAATATTTACTACTTTTTATGTAGGCCAAATTTGAACCTTTTGTAATTGAACATTTTTTGTTTCTTGAGCTAATAACTTTGTAAATTTTACATCTATCAATTTTTTTACTGGCATATAAACATTCTTTGAACCTTTCTCTACAAAAAAACTACGGAACACTTTTGGATTATAGTTCATTTACTATTTTTGGCGAATGTTTGAAAAAATTCTTGCAAACGCCAAAAAATCCATTTTCATTAAAATTACCGGTTTCAGGGTTAAACCTTATAATTTCTGTATATGTACAATTTGTCCACCTCGGTACTGCATTTTAATTTATATTTGTTGCGTTTATTAGTTTGATCTTGCGTGTCTTCCCAAAATGTAGCCTTCCCGATCCAGGTGCATTTCCTTAACGCCACCGGAAAGCACGAGGTTTCAGTACGACAAGGTTGTTACCATTCTGTTTGCAAAAAATAATGAATTACATTTCAGTTAAGAAAAATACTTGTACATATTAATGCATACTGAACAAAATACACAATATAAATTAACGATTATAACTGGAATACCGTAATATAATAATTATACTCTTGCAACGTTATTAAAGAAAGCGTTAGTGTGTAGGCCACACATAAACAATTGTGAATAAAAAAATTAGGGAAAGTGCTTACTTAGGCTCACGAGTACAGGTTTTTAGATATCTAAATTACCTACTTAAACATTTATGAGAAATAAATAAAAAAAAAAATAAAAAAAATACAATTGAGACCTGTGTAAAATATATGTTTTATTCATAAACTATTAGGTGCTCTTAAGAAATGTACATTTTCTTAAACAAATCAGAATTTTTGTTACTTTACACACGTACTTTTAGAAAACAAATAAATATTTTTTAATTCCTAAACAAAAATCCCTGTTTCCTAAACCTAAAAGACTTGTCAAGCTCACCTCCCAAATTTAAATTTTATACAATACTGGTTTCAAATAAGGCTTTTACAGAGAAAGCAATAACAAAATAAAATGTAGTTAAACTATAATAATTTCAGAATGAAACTCATTTTGTTATAACGTTTTTTTTTTGTAGATGTTTTTAGTCAAGGTTGAAGGATGACAGTTGCGTTATAGTATCTAAACTTTACTTTAATATTTACATTATTTGAGCCTTACTTGAACCAGTTGAAACTGGTGTCTGAATCTGTAAAAAATAAGATTTTTTATTTTTTTTTACGTCACTTACTTTACGTTAGTTGATAATACGTTTGCTTTGAGCTAGAAAGACATTAGTCAATTATATTTTGTGGTGATCTTGAGGTTTAAAAAAAAATTATGAATGTAGATTTCAAAACTTCCTCTGTAGCTCTGAACAAGACGTCCCATTGACCTAACCTAACCTAATCCCAGGGGCAGCTGACCTTTGAGCGATAAACACATCTCTGCATGATTTTGATATCTGTTGGTCAATATTAGAACTGAATACTTTCGGTAAAGAAGATTGTATTACCCCTTGTTTATATGATTTATCAATATTGTTGGAAAACAAATTTGTATCGTTGTACTTTAAACGTTATAAACTGCGTACCTGTAAATTTGAAAAGTGAGAGTAAGTTTAATACAATATGTTTTGCTTACCATAGCCTACCTGTTGCTTAGAATATGTATTTCCGAGACCTAGTTCAACCACAATGCTATTTTATTTTGTTAGATAAACGTTAAGGCTGTTTGTAATATAAAATATGATTCCAGGAGTAATAATATTATTAAGTAATATAAACAAATTGTACAATAATTAAATAATAATAGTGGTGGGTTTATGAGAAGAAAATATGTCTAATAATAATGAAGTTATATTTTGTTAGTTTTAGCTATACACGTCTGTGTCGAAGGCGTCTATGTCATGGTCACGCGTTTACATCTGGCTTAGTTTATATCAAGTTTAGGTTAAAATTTATATTTTCACAAGAACATTTAAAAATAAGTGACCTATAATATTGTACTATGGTGACACTTTCTTCGAGTCCTTATTAAAATGTATTACAGCTGTATAAAGTACAAAAGCTTTTAAGTTAGTTGCAAGAGATTAAGATATAGAAAATAAAAACAATATCACTTTGCTGATTATTCTCATCACAAAGTGGCTCCTTCCACTTCCCGCTTCTACTCCAACTCCCTGTGGGTTTAATAATAATGTAGTTTTTATTTTATTTCTCCCTTTCTCAGTAACTTTTTCTCAGATAATTTCTATTAACTTTTAAATCGCAAAGAGAAATTTGTACATTTATATAATAGCGTTTTGATTTCTTTAGTCTTTGCTAGAATATTTAAAATAATATATATCATTTCCAAATGCTTATACGTCGTACATATATTATAAAGTAGAGATACATTTGGAAGTCTAACTAGGCCCAAGACTGGTCATGCCGAACCTAAATTACAAAATGTATGTCTTACCTTTATAATTGTAATGCAACTAAGCTGCTGAGATACTTCGGTGAATCACTCACAAGAGGTTAAATACAGTAAAATCAATTTGAATAACAAAAGTATTGTTAACAGTCAAAAGTTTATATCAAAATAAGAAAACTAACTTTTTATACATGAAATAACAGAAAGCCCTCCCTTATAAAATAAAATACAGATTTAGCAAAACCCACCCCTTTTTTATAGAAATATTTATTAACTTTACAATATATGATTACAGTACGTAAGTACCCTAGATCTGAAAAACAAGGTACAAATTTGATGTTATTCTACATTTTGTCAGTATAGATAGTACTACACAGTTTTAAATGGTATTCAGAATCATACATTAACTTACAAAGAAATATATATATTGTGGTGGCCAACCGTATATAAAGAAATAATAAAAAAAGGTAAAATAAATTAATTTAAGTTGTGACATCACGTTTAAGATTTAATGAAGTTACAAAATTTAGAAATGAAGCCCTAAGGGCCTGGATATATGAAAAATTGCTAGCACGTATCCCAATTAGATGGTAAATATAATTACAAGCCAAACTTATTGTAAACAAAAAATTGAATTTTTAAGAATTCATTTCAGCAGTAGTATTAACAATCTTGATTCACTATTAAGCCTTTGTCGCAGTTTAAAAAGAAATTCACATTTATGTAATTATACTGTTCTTTAGAATGTCACAAAAGATAAATATTTGGTGGTAAAAAATAAATAAACAGTTTGGTTTGAGGAATTAAGTTCTTTAGGCTTTCATTAGAGAACTTAAGTGCAATGAAGCCTGAGATGACACGACTTAATTGTGATGGGGTTAATTAGCTCATCTGATTGTTCTACTTCCAGAAATAATTCAATCCGTAAGTTGTACCAGTATTGGAAGTACTATTAAAGAGAAAGAAAAGGCGTTAATCCTTTGATATTGCCACATTTTGGTCATAACGAAATGGTTGAACAAAACTTAAAACTTTAACATGACAAGTTTGATTAGGTCAAAACTTGTTTAGAAACATGTTATAACACAGCTGAAAGTATGCAGTACACAGGCTTTAATTTGACCACTATGCAAGATTTTCTTTAATATAAATTGTTTAATAGATTAAGGTTATCTATTGTGCCTCAAAACTTTAATAAACTTGCTGGAATTGTTTATTATCAGCCTATCATTGATTTTAATAGATCGTCTTCAACACAAAAGATTAGGCTTAAAGTTTTCTTGAATGACAAATTAGGCTTTACAGTTAAACTTTTTTATAAGAAAATTAGGCCATTAACTGTACATGTATTTCACGATTTCAAACATCGAAAATACTTATTTCAACTTTTACGCGGCCTGCATCGTCAGACTTTCAATAATGTAGTAGTACAATTGGATGCAAAACTATGCAAGTATTGGTTTGTGTAGATCATACGCTAAAGTATGTTCGAATTATATGGTTCTGAATGAATTCACACTCAGTCACTAATTCCATTTTCCTGTATAGCCTTGCGCAAAATCTGTCTGCTACTCCATTATTCGAGTGTCTACGGTCGTATACCTCTCGTTTATTTAAAGGACGTACATCACAAGTGGACCCTAGAACACATCGAGTCTAAGTGGCATTTTTCTTATTTTGAGTAAATCTAAGTTAAAGTTAAAAGAATATTTTTGGTTTAGTATTTCAAACACTTAAAAAACAATTTAGTTTTCATATTTTAAAAAACCTGCTGTTTGCAATTAGACCCCTTGACTTTCAAGAAGGCATTACTTAAATCCATTGACTTTTGAGCAGAATGGAAAATAGAATAAATGCAGTAGTTTTATGAAGTTAAAATGTGTTTTATTGTTGAAAATGTATGAACAAAGTAAACTTCTTCTCTCTTAGATTTTAGTGGATTGTTAAATACTTCTTATGTATAACACAATCCAATTATCAGTGTCTGTGTCTTGCTGAGGCTCTGGAGGAATGGCGTTGTCAGGTAGGTCATCCACTGTTCCCCATTCTTCTTCACAGCTTTCTGAAAAAAATACTTTTAGGCCTAAGATATAAGAAATTGTATGGGAATTTATCTTAATATTAATTGAGTACTACGGAATAATCCTATTCGAATCCTGACCCGATCAATAACGGATTTAATTATAATTAATTTACCACAACGAGTGGCTGGGGTCCCACTTGATTCCAACACCTATTTTAGTATAAAGAATATAAAAATTGATATGTTTCTGATGTTAGGAGAATTGTCATCTCTTTTAAAAAAAGCCAAATACAACTTTATTCTATAACGGATTAATAAAATAGAAAAAATCCAACTTCATGTAGGAATAGTTAAAAAATTTACCTCACATTGTATGATAACATAGGTATATTATTGATAGAAAAATGTTACTTAATGTTTTTAGATTGGGCTAGTTAGTATACAAATTAAATTAAATTAAAATGTTTTGATGCTTATTTAACTTTCTTCACCAGGATCGTAGTCCTTGTCAGCATCAGAGTCATCTCCAAATAAAGTTGGGGTTCTGAATCGAAACAAATTGATATTAGGCATAGCAAACAAAAGTTGGAGTAACCTCATCTAACTATAGTAGATATTTTAAATAGTTTTTATTAATTATTTTCATTTAAAATCCCGAAAGAAAGATAATTTATCTTCCAATCAAGTTTTTAGTCAATATAAACCTTTAAGCTACTTAATCAGAAAGGCTGCCACTGTTGTAAATGTTAGTGCATTTCCTATAAGGTCCAGGCACTGAAGTATACATTTTTAGGTGGACTGTTAAATGTTATACTAAACGATTATGTAAAAACATATAAACTATCAGAAAACGCAAGACTGTTTTACCATGTACTGTACTGATTTTGCTACTGTAAGTCATAAGAAAAAACCAAGTAGTTGTAAAGGGTGACAAATAGTTGCAAGTGACACTTAGATCCGGAGCACTCGAAAGAATTAACTAAATTTGCTAGTTGGTGTAGGGGTTCCACTCTAGATAACAGCACTTGTCAAGAAATTGACTTAGATCTCTTTACCACTAAAAAGTTTCACATTCAGTATTTAGCTGGATTTTTAAAATTAATTCACTTGGACCCCTTGTGTTCTAGGGTCCACTTATAAAATAACTTCAGTATTTAAAGTTTCGTTGCAGTGAACAGACGTGCTTTTTGATAATATTTTCATTTCAATTTGTGATATTGATTCATTTAAAATTGCTTTATTTGTGATAAACCTTTAACTAAAATTTAAATTGTTGTTGTTGATCGTGCAATAAAGAATTATGTTTTTTTACTGAAAGACAAGCAATCTGACAATAAATGACCAGTGTCGTAAAATGGACACTCGGAAGAGTAGTATTGCTGCATCTAAAAGAAATCACAGATGGAACAAGGCAGTACAGTTCATCTCGTACTACAGCGTGAGTAAAATATTAAGATGTTTGTTAAAAAATATTGCTTATTTTGCGGCGGTGAAGTAAATGAAGATGCTGAAAAGAAAAAAGCTAAAAATGTTCTGTGTATAATTGATCAAGTTGCAACAGTTACGATAAAAGATTCTATTCTGAAGATAGCTCAGACCAGTTCTGACTTCTCCACTAGTAATCATCACAGGGATTCGATTTCTTCTTACTATATATGGAGATTAAAACAAAACATTGATTGTATAGACAAGTAGAGATATTTAGTTTTGTTAAAAGCACACGGAACTATGAAAGAGTACAACTACCTTGTCTCCCTCTAACATATGCTTCTGCTTATCAACACTTATATCGTGTTACTACCAAGTTCAAGTAGGCCTAGGCAATCAACTGAACCCAGAAGACTGGGGCAGGAAATTAATAGATAACAGTTTCGAACCAATTCAAACTCTACTCCCACCTGATCCAGAAAAACTTTTTAACACTATTTTTTTCCAATGTACAAGGGTTGTAGTAAACAAGTCGGATTATTTTGTTCACCAGTAAGTACCAGTATCTGTTTAGATCAGGCTTGTTCTAATATTGAATCAAATACAACAGATAATTCTTATGGAATTGATGAGGAGAGAACTAATGCATCTTTCTTCTTAGAATAATGTGCAGACATCCAACCGAAAATGAAGACATTACTGTTGAAATATAGGACAAAGATTATCAGACTAAAATTTTCCCGAAATCAACAATAATCTTGTCTACTTTAACTATTACAAATAGTACCACTTTTTCAATTAATAGGATACTGTCTAATAAAACTTAATAAGTCGTGAAGTATTACCACTGAGGAAACTACGTTAAGAAATAAACGTGTCCAAGTACAATACCTCATAGGTTGGACGGAAATGTGTGCATATTATTCTTAATACGACTTCTCCAACTTTTAGAATAGCGATATCTCAGGAATGGTTATTCGTAGGAAAAAGGCAAAATACTTTTTTTTTAAATTTCATGACCTACAACTTTTGTCTGACTATCTTTACGATAATATTTATCGTTTTCGAGAAAAATGTGAAAACATTATTTTTTACCTTTGACTTTGATACAAATTTTATTTGGCTATAGGATACGTGGGAACTTTTGATATTTTATTTGTAATAGTGTATTTAAGACTCATACCAGTTTAAGATCCATGCGAATTTATGCAAAGTTAAAAGTTTATTTTGACTGGACTATTAATTGTATACATAATATCAAAACACATTTTTAATATAAATATAGTGATATCTATGTCCCAAATACAAACTTTAAGGCATCATGGGATATACTGTAATTCCATATAACTAGATCATTTAACTGACAATTGTACTATTAGATGAGGAAGGGTTAAACTTTGATGTAATGTGTTAAGACATTGACTTTACTTCAAAGGAAACACTTCCTGTTTGAAACCTAATTTCGTAAGTAAAACATGAAGAGATTCATGTTAGTTATGTTTCTTGTTCTGCAAACAATAATTCGGATCTATTATTATAAAAATACAAGTAAGAGGTAGAATCATCACTTGTATGAGGAATAAAGAAACGGAAACAAAAAAGAGGAAAAACCATCCACGGCACGGAAGATGATGACTATGCCATTGAAAAGTACATAATAATATTTTAATGAACATAATTAATTCCTAAACCTCAGATATTTATTGTTTTGAATTGTTTTTTACTCGTTGTGAATTTATTAGACATAGTACACCTTAAACATTTGGTTTTACTAGAAGTAGGCACCCATGATATTTGGCCCAAATAAAACAACTAATCCAGCGCATTTCCATAAATAGATCAACGTTGTCGTATATCCCTGAAAAAATTAAAAACAATTTAAATTAGTTGTCGTTTGTACTAATTTAAAAAATACTTATGTACAATAAGTGAATATGTAAAATGAATAAGTTACTGTATGCTTAAGTTATAACAATACAAACATATAAATCTTTTGTTAAACTACTCCTTAAAAAATCCTGCGTTAGTCTTCGATTGTGCAGATAACGTTCGTGTTTAAATATAAGTGTATGTTTTAAGTAGTAATATTGTTTTGCTCTTAATACTCTTTCCTAGGCGATGATAACCACCCAGGTTTTTTTCGCCTTTAAACCCCCCCCCCTAAAAAAAACTCTTTCCTATTCTTACGTTAAACTAATAAACAACATTCCAGGTAAATCATTTATCTGATAAGACTGATAAGGTACATCTCTATTGGTAGAGCATTGGCGTTTAAAGCAAAAAATCCTGTGCTAAATTAGTAGACTTCGCCTTATGCTTTTCATTGTAATACCTTACATAAATATAAAAAGATAGTTAATGGTTACTTTTCGGCTGTCAATTGTATATGCACTATTTTAAATTCAGACTCTATCGAAACTCTAAACAAAAACTCTGTTAAAAAATTAAGAATATAATTAAACAATTACTAGAAACAATCTAATTAATAAAAAATCAAACACAAATTAACATTAGTAATCATCTAATAAATAAATCTACACATTTTCACGAAGCAAATAAAATAAATCTAGAATTTAGTTTAATTTAGTTGAGTAATCAAACAGATAAGGAAATATCGGTTGTCTTTTCTTACTGTAATGCCGAAGTAATTAATGACTGCAGCTTCTCTACCTTCTCCTTATATTAGCTGAATCTGAGTAAAGCCAAACATTAATTTGAATTTCAACCGAATGTTTATAAAAAATAACGACGTGTAGCAGAGATAGCTTTATACTTTGTACCATAATCTGTTACATTTAAAACTACCAGAGGAATAGAAATAACCGTTCTTGTTACAAAATCTTGGAGAAGATTTAATATTGTTATTGAAGTAATAATCTAAATTTAAAAAAACGTTATGGGACTTATTTGTCTAGAGTTGTACATTTTAATTTGATAACATTGGAATGTATCAAAGGATCAATCAAAAAGATTACACTTATTCTATAAGTTTGTAAATTAAATGTATTTATTTAAAATTGATAATTATTACCAAAATATTTGAATTGATGTTTAATTTACACTGTATAAGAATTACGTGTTTACATAAACGAAGAGTATACATTATTTAAATACTCAATTATTAAAAAGTATTAAATTAAATATGTTACAATATTATTTTGTTTTACAGAAAAAAGTTCTATTTAAAACTTTCTTTAAGTGTAATTATTTATATAAAACTCATCTAAAGTTTAAAGAATACACAACTCCCTACAAGACACATATAATAGGGAAAATAAGACGATTACAAGGAATTAATTGTTTTTGAAAATTCTTAGACATTCAAGAACCATATTTAGGATTCCTAAAGTATATATATTATACACAATGTTTAGACAACTTGTAAACATAGCCTTCGTCGATTATCTTGTAGTCCCAAGTTCAAGGTATCCAGTTTAAATTTCGGAGAAGACAATGGATGTTTTTATAGTTAAGGAAAAACTGTCAGGCAATGGTAGCCGGTAGGTAAAGAGCACTTTGAATCTTTGTGTTCTAAAAGATAAATTTTTTACGCAATTATTTACAACCACTAAAGTAAATGGTTTAAAGTATTTAAACCACCAAAGTCCTTTCTGATGGTTTCAAAGGCAATTTATTTGACACAACATTGTAGGGAGATTGCTTCACAATCTCCTTAATTACATGTGCCTATATTGCATATCTAACGCCGTGTTCGACTTTGTTGTGAATATATTAGATGCAAACTTCATCTTCCCATAATATAATATGAATATATTCTAATTACGTATTTATAAATACTTTAATTCAATGCAAATTTAATTATTACCATAATATATGTGTTGATAATCATATTACTTACAATTTTAAAGCAAATACTATCACATTACAGGATGGTAAATTTAGTTTTGATGTGGATTTTAACTCCTCTTATTTCCTTATAGATTCAATTTCAGGTTTTTCAAATAACTTCCAGTTTTATCAAATAATAACGTTAAATATCCCATCATGTGTACTTTTTTGTAAATATCTTCCTTGGTTCGTAGTTTTTATATAAAACAGACAACCTCCAGTAAAAGATCAAAAGATTTCGAAAAGATATTATGTTATTGAAATAAGTACAAATATTGAATTCATAATATTATATAGCACATTTCTACCAGAAAACTCATTCAAAAATAATAAACTGTAAATAAATTTAGATTAAAATTTGCTTAATTGCGTACACATTGAATTACAAAAGAAGAATTTTATTGATGTTAGGAAACAAATTATATTATTAAGAGGATAAAATCTGATTTAATTATTGATCTCTATTTAGAACACAAATAAAGAGCCAAGATTCAATAACAAAATAAACAATAGAAATGTTTTTATAACTGTTTTTGTTGTTCTGCCTTATGGACTGGTTATAATATACT
>JAGFPH010007663.1:21806-57356 GCA_018207615.1 Philaenus spumarius | reverse complement strand
TGAACAAACAATTTTTCACCGAATAAAGATATCGGAAAGTTATTTTTGATAGGCCTAATTAATAAAAGTATTAAAATTTGTTGTAACAATCTGATTTTGTATATTATTAT
The DNA here is from genome assembly GCA_018207615.1 of Philaenus spumarius. Lineage (NCBI taxonomy): Eukaryota > Metazoa > Arthropoda > Insecta > Hemiptera > Aphrophoridae > Philaenus > Philaenus spumarius. The sequence continues at coordinate 57,246 of JAGFPH010007663.1, read as the reverse complement.
TATAGATATGTTTTCTATATGTGGTTCAAATTTGATTAAAATCTGTTAAATATTATTAAATTACAATTTTTCACCAAATAAAGATATCGGAAAGTAATTTTTTTAGGCCTAATCATTAAAGGTATTAAAATTTGTTGTAACAATCTGATTTTTTAATATTATTATTATAGGTATGTTTTCTATATGTGGTTCAAAGTTTATTGAACTCAATTAAATATTCTATTAATTCTTGATGAAGGATCAAAGTTCCGAAAACCAGCTCAAATTGGCCAATGCGTCTGTGCCGAACTACCAAATCCACAAGAATTTCCTACACTTCATAATATTGTCGTAAGGAATAGGATGATACACGGACCATAAAATGTGGTCAACGCAATAATAAATCTCCTTGCATTAAAAAAAATTGTCGCACTAAGAAATATCCAAAAGAGTTTCTAGAGGAAACTATAGAAAATAACAATGGATACCCCAACTACCGCCGAAAAAATAATGGAATAGTTGCAAGAAAAGGTATCCACCAAGTTGATAATAGAGATGTTGTCCCTTATAACAATTATATGTTAACTTAAGTACAATACGCACATTAATGTAGAAATTTGTTCCACAGTTCGTTCTGTAAAGTATTTATTTAAGTACCATGTGTATAAAGGTTATGATTCTGCACGCATAGAATTTGTAAGTAATGTTAATCAACCTAACAAAGCAATAGTCTACGATAGAACTAAAAGTGTTTCAAATACGCGATATGTAAGTTCTCATGAGAGCATTTGGCGCCTCCATTTCCAACAAGGAAATGAACAGGCTGCACTCAATTTATCTGAAGAAAAGCATACAACTCTCACAGCATGGTTTGATTTAAACAACCGCGAACCAACTGCCCGCCAGTCAGGCCCGCTTTACCGAATAGGCACGGTAGGCACGTGCCTAGGGCGCTAGGCAATTGGCATTTTTGGAGGGGCGCAAAGATGGAAAAACAAAAAAAATTGCCGTGGTTGTGTCTGCATGTAAATACTCAAATGTAAAGAAGGGAGGGTGGGTAGTCCATGATGCCGTGAGGTATGTTACACGCATTCCCACCGGAGGCCAGTAGATACCTCACGGCTACCGGTTGCCAGTCCGGGACACGGCGGGTCCATAGGTGGTGGATAATGGGAACGCTCTCGAAAAAAATCAGGATAATTTGTAAAAGAGAGTTAAGGGACATTAAGTCTAAAGTCCCTCCCGAATTAAAACTGGCATTTCAGACTAAATCTAAATTTACGGGGTATAGGCGTTATGGTAGGGCTGGTGGGGGGGGGGGGGGCGTAATCAGCTGGCAGGGGTATGAAAAGGGGCGCTACTCTTCGTTGCGCCTAGGGCGCTGGCAGGGTGTAAAACGGGCCTGCCGCCAGTATTTATACAATGAAATTTCACAACATTATCGGTTTGCGGGTAATGAGTGAATACCTCGACAGAAAGAGGGTGGTAAAGTTATAGGAAGGATGTATAATGTGGCACCTAATGAATCAAATAGGTTTTATTTACGCATATTTTTACTTCATGTTAAGGGTGCTACATCGTTTGAGGATTTACGGCACTAAAAAGGTACAACATATGATACTTTTAAAGAGGCAGTTTTATCACGTGGACTCCTTCAAAACGATCAAGAATGGCACCGTTGCTTGGAGAAATTAAAGAATATACAAATGCCACATCAGCTAAGGCAATTATTTGCATTCATTTGCTGTTTCTGTGAACCAACATTACGGAATACCTTCAAAGAGAAACTAACCGAAGATATGAATGACATTGATCCTCATGAAGCAGAAATGGCATCATTACAACAATCCAGAATATTCTGAGAGAAAACGAATTCAACTGTGCTACTCTCGGCCTACCAGTTCCATCTGAAGTCGCGATTGAAAACCCCACATACAATCTACAGGAACGAGCTACTTTTTGCATAGAGATGTATCGTAAGCTTAATTTTGAACAAAAGATGGCCGTGGATCGAATCTTAAATGCAATATCTGAGAATACGGAAGAGAAACTATTCTTTTTAGAATCTGCCGGGGGATTTGGGGGATATGCTCATGTATTTTGAAAATAATCCGAGGTCGAGGCCAAATTGCCTTAGCAGGTGCTTCGACTGGGATAGCAGCATTGCTTTTAGACGGAGGCACTACACTACACCGTTTACTTGGCCTTCCTGTAACCATACTACCCTCATCGGTCTCATCAATCAAGGCTAATTTTAACAAAGCTACTATTCTCAGAGAAGCTTCTATAATTATTCAAATAGACGAGTCGTCGATGCTGCCTGCTGCAGCTTTTGATTGTATAAACCATCTCCCAAAAGATGTAATTAATTGTTTGGACCCAGTATATGGACAAATGCACATGGGTGGTAAAGTAGTCCTTTTTTGTGGTGATTTTAGGCGGATTTTGCCTGTGGTACCGTTGTCTGGTAGAATACAAATAATTGAATCTTGCATTCAAAGAAGCAGAGTTTGGAAATACATTACACTCATCCATTTGAAAAAAATATTCGTTTAAATGATGGCGAAAAATTATTTTCTAATTGGCTTCTTCAAATAGGCAATGGAACATTAATAAGTGACAGAGGATCAGATTCTATTAACATTCCTGAAATTATATAATTTCAGAGGATTTACTGATCAAGCATGTCTTTGGCAACTCAATAAATGAGGATATTGCTAGACAATATTGCAATCATGTAATAGACTGTCCTTTGAATGAAAACTGCGATAGAATTAACGAAGATGTTTTAAATTTAATTGAAGGTGATTTCAAAGAGTATTGCAGGGTGGATGAAGTGATATCAGACGATCCAAGCGAGGAATTAAACATCCCATTTGAGTATATAAATTCTATAACTCCTTCAGGAATGCCACCTCATAGACTTAAGTTAAAATGTGGTACAATTTGTTATGCTTATAAGAAACATGAATATGGGTTCCAGTTTAGTAAATGGAGTGCGAATGTTGGTGTAAGAAATGTATGAATAATGAATAAGTAATAACAGGGTTTTGAAAAGGTACTGTAATTTTCTTACCAAGGATAAAAATCATTCCAACAGACCCAACCATGCCTTCCCATATGACAAGAGTACAATTTCCAATACGGATATCATTTGCTGTAACACTTAATAAAGCTCAGGGTCAAACCTTTGACAAAATCGGCATTTACTTACAGTCACCAGTTTTCACACACGGCCAGCTATATGTGGCCTTTAGCCGAGTAAAAATACCTCAAGATGTAAAAGTAGTCATCAAAAAGACCAGTGAATAGGGAAAGGACAACTGTGGATATTACACAAAAAATATTGTTTTCAAAGATGTTTTGCTATAATACTTTGTTCAAATAAATAAAGTTTTCAAAATGACTACATAGTTTATTTCACGTTATGTATCAGTAACTGAACATAAATTAGGGGCTTTAGCCCCTACAAGCCTCTAGTAAAATATATTGTTTCTTTTTTTATTTGATACCATCAGCACGGTCATAGTGTTTCATGCAATATTTTAAAATTTCATAATTTTATCTCAACACTAAGTGTGTGTTCAAACGGTGTTAACGAAACGCGGCGAATTAAAATGTGTACCGGTCGTGGACAGAGAATCCGGTGTTTTCACCTATGAGTGGGCGTGGTCGGCTTCAACACCCGTAATGCGTTTTGCATGGGCTAAATGGGCTTTGCCAATCTATACTAGTATTCCTTGGTCGCTGCACCTGACACCCTTTTGCCAGCCTCGCGGCACGCCTTTGATGTTCATCGAGTGCTGAGGACTACAAATAAGATAGGATACCGATGATTCAGAATCCAATCGACCGAAAAGTTTAAAAGCCATAGATGCTTAAACTTTTAAATTATTAACTTTTTCGGCATGAAAAAGTATAACATAACATATTGATGAGATTATTGTAATCAAAATAAGACCAAACATAATAAATTTGGACAACATTTAGTGAATAATATTTATCGAATAACTCATTTAATTTCACAATTAATTAAAAAAAAAAATTATATCAAATCTCCCCTTATTTATTAATATTATTTTGGATTTCGTTTTATTTAAAGCTCTGCATAAAAGTAATTATATTTAAGTGAATAATAATCCATTAAAATGTAACTTTCTTAATTTCTTATTTAATTAATTAATATTGTTTTTGTTTTTGCCTTATGGACTGGTTATATATATATATGTGTGTAAAAGTAATTACCTTTCTTTTATAATTTCTGCTCACAGTCCTTTTCTTAATTAATTCACTTGGTGACGATCGTTTCGCCTTTCAAATCAGGCATTTTCGAACCATGGTTTGCGAACTGTGAGCGGAAATTATAAAAGAAAGGTAATTACTTTTACATATATATAATTAATTAAAATGTGTTTCGGTTTACAGTTTTTTTACCGAGGATTTAAATTTCTCATAAATTCTATTGACCAAATAAAAGACATTTTACCAAGTTTTTGCAAAATTGTATGTAAAATTTGCTATACAAGTACAAAAATAGTTACATAAACATTTGTACTTTTCTTATAAAAGTAAGCATATTATCTGCACCCTTAAACTCACCACAGATAGTAAAGTAGAGGTTTTAGAAGTAAAAATTTGAAAAATTTCCCGGGGTAGTACTTTAGTTCAGGCAGCGTTCCGGTACTGGAAAAATGACGAGTAAACCCCTGGTACAGACTACACTCGCTTTTATATTAGTTCATACTCACATACATTTGCACGCATGCGCATTTCAGTACATTTACAGTTAGGGTTACGTCTGCAACCGTCTAGTTTTCGCCTTTATAAAGCTGCCCTATATTTGCCAACGGAAGAATGAAACACACACAAACTCAAAGCTACTAGTGTATAGCTCTGCCACTCGGAGAGCGGTCAACTCAGAAATAGTTTGTTCACTCCTGCCGAACCTTAAGAAAAAATAGAACAATGATATTTTTACAGAATTAGGCCTGGCTCACATAGCATATACATAGTGCTTTGTGTGGGCGATGCTATTTATAGCTTCATCCAAGCCATTAGCCTCTCTGCATCAGACCCGATGTATTTATCTTCCTGTTTTGTTTACAACAACAATGTTGTTCTTCGCAGTCTAAACACGAATAATATTTGAAAATGATTTGGTACCTTTACCAAATTACAGAAGCAAAATTTGAATCATTCAATAAGACCTGTGTTTAGTAAATAAATATCTGTGCCCAATTTTTTTAGATTTCCTAATATAGGTTTTTATAAAATGTTGTAGAACATTTCATCCTATGAATATAGTCTATTGAATAATGCAGCTAACGTAATATTCTGTTTTTAAGTTTCAAAATAGAGAACATTTTATTTACTTTAAAAAAATGCTACTCACATTTATTTAATAGCCTATCAAATTGACAAAATATTAAAATTATCATCTGTAGGCAATAACATGATAAATATTCTGCAAGACAAAGTTATAAGATTTTTATTAATAAATCAGATAAACAACATTTATATGGTTGGTCTAAAACAGAAAAATATAGCCTAGTCTACTAATTTATAAAAATTGTAAGCATTTGAATTTACAAGTTATTTAACAGGAGAAATGACGTTTCAAATAATTGCTCACCATTATAGATCTGCGTTTATAATGGTTTTAAGCTTAACATAACTCTAATCAGAAATTGATTGCTCTAAGATTTAGGCCTACTCAACTACGAAACAATTTTTTCAATAAAGAAGCTCTCAGCATATCCTCATGGGCGTCCATCAATATGGGCAAGGAGAGGCTCGGGTCCCCGAAGTTTTTACAGTTTGTGGAGTAAAAAGATTAAAAGTTCAACGATTTTCGCGTATCAATTAATTGTAACGACGCCTACCAATAAATTGTAATTAACCTGCGGGCGATGATGTGATTGTCTTGTATAAACATAATGTCTTTCATATTAATAAAATACTTTTTGCAATTAGTTAAAGTATAGCCTAGTACAATAGATTTCCAAAAATGTTTGATTTATTAAGGAGAAGTTTAATTTTTGTACACTACAGTTTCTGTTCCAATTACAATTATTGTAATTAAAGACGTTTTCAAAAAATTTAGTTTTTGACCTCCACGTTTCTTTTATTATTATACTTATTTATTTGTTTATTTGATTCTTTTTAAGAAATACTTTCTCTATAGACGAAATTCTAAAATATTTTGGCTGAGTTGAAAGGCTTTTTGAGTATGTCTAATTGGATTTGAAAACAAATTTAAGACGTTTAAACAAAACTAAACCCTCCTTTTGAAAAATTAAGGTAGACGCCCATGCCAACCCTGTTTATTTATTTATTAGCGTAGTTTTGCATTTAGTTAGGCTAATCATGGTTAGCCTATGGACAATTTAATGGTTTACATGGTTACAAATTAATAGAACTATCGTAATCTTTACGATTTTTGTAAAACAAGAATTCTTTGATAGATCTGACTGTGTTCTATTTCAAACTGGATTAAAAAAAAAACAGAAAGAGCAAAAAATTTTGTCTGTTGTCACTTTAAACAAGAACAAGATTTATAGAATTTATGGTGTCCTTATAAACATAACAAGGAGATGATAACTTTTAATTTGACATTTTCTGTAACTTATTGCTCTGTTACAATTAATTTTTAGACCTTCATTTTTAAACAACATAAAAAATATGGTTTCGCCTTATGTAAGCCAGTAGTAGTGTTTTTCAAACAGTGATAGGGTAGAAAGAACCACTTATCATTCGGCGGGAGGAAAAGTGCCTGTAAAAAAGCATTAAGTTTACTTTGTCTCCCCCCCCCCCCCTCACCTATAAGCGAGCTGCAAACTATACTTAAAGTAAAGTGCCCAAAATCCGTCCCCTATGACAGATCTTGTGGAAAGTGCTGGAACCTGTTGGCAATCTCATATTTCAGTATTGCCCAGTTAATCATTGACAGTGTGAAAGTGCCGAAGTTTGTAATTTTAGTGCAGTAGTTTTCAGAAATGTTTTTAAGAAGAAGGTGTTAATTATTTTTTATTTAACTTCAGACGTGTATCCTGTTATATGCAGGTAAGTTTTTGGAAGTCTTGGAATCCTGATTCCATGAAAAAGGCTATTATTCCTGTATGAGAGAACGAAATGGGAAGTAAAGCAGCCGCCAATAAATTCAGACTAGGGCTACCTTAAAAGATTATGTAAAGTCTGGTTCCTCCCCGACCTTGAACCAGCCAGGACTCTAAAAACCAGCCAGGAACATTATTTCATCAATCAGAACCCACCCAAAAATAAATCAAGGAAGAAGTGTGTTTCAAATTACATTGACAGTTGGGATGAAAGTGAAGTTCCACTCATATCGCCGCATGATGATCAAAGTTCCGACGGAAATTTTGAACCATGTTTTACGTGCGGAAAACGATTTTCTCAGGACAGGCAAGGAGAAAAGTGGGTTAAGTGCACCAAATACTTCAAGTGGTGTCACGAAATGTGTTCATCCTTATCAAAAATAAAAAACTTTGCATGCGATTTTTGCTATGATTGATAATTTTACATTGTTGCATATTTTCACATTTTACACGTACTGTAAGTTACAGTAAGCAATAGTTAGGTAATTAGAAACACTGAAGCCCCAACCATAAGTTCGATGAATAACACTACACAAATAAACTGAAAAACATTTATTGATAGCCCCTTATAATAATTAGTTCATGTATCTTTAAAAATATGTAAATGTAAATAAATTATGTTGTTTGCGATATCTTTAATTAATTCTAAATGTTCCAGATTCTAAATAATTTAAGAACTGGGGGTGAAGGAATTATAACCCCTTTTTTGAAATTCGAACAATTAAGTTGCTTTTCTTTTGTTTTTGTTTATTCAGAGGCAAAGGTCATTAATATTAAACTGTTATGATTTTAGCTATAGCTAGAATAGCCTATAGAGTCGAACTCCTTAAATGAATGTTTAGTTAATTTTTACATCTACTCTAGTCTTCAGAATTACGAATTTTGCTTATGGGGACGATTTTCAAGGACCTTACCTTAATGCTTTTTATATGGGCACTTTCCCGCCTGCTAAATAATATGATAGTAAAACAAATGCTGAAACAACAATGCATCAATCAACTTCCGTGTCTGAGTATTTTTGGCATATCGTCACTTTTTTTATAAATATAAATGCCCATGTTTTAATCAAATTTATTTCATAGTAAAATGCAAATTAGGTATTTACTGAAACTGTAGCTGGAGGAAAAATGTTCTGTCTTACCAAAAGAAAGTAGGAAGCCCTCAAGAAAATTACGGCCCTCTCTGTGCTCGTGCAGTAACATTTCCTTTAAAAGTTATACTTTCCTCCCTAAGAAATAACTATTTCAGCATAATTTCTCTTGTCATGACTTCAACTAGAAATGGAAACCGAATGAAACACAACTACAATTCAATTAGCACAGGCAACCCCATCTCTCGGCAACCTTGGTTTTGAATCCCTGTAACACTATCTGGTGGATTTGTTCACCTTTAAAAACTGCTACAGGAAACAGTCAACACTCCTAGTGGCGAACGATAGACTTAATTGTAATCAATCCAAGTTGACTACAGTAAAATGCATATTTGTCCTTCAACTGACGAGGTGGCCGAGTGGTTAAGGCGTTGGACTGCTAATCCAATGTGCTCTGCACGCGTGGGTTCGAATCCCATCCTCGTCGAAATTTTATCTTTTAATGTAAACTTCGGATAGAACATAAAATATTTACATATAATAGGGTTCATATTTTTATAATATAGATAATAGACTACAGTATTATTTTCTTCTATTTAATAAAAATGAATTGCTGTTTCTTTGTAAGCGCATCACTTGAGAACGGCTGGACCAATTTGGCTAGTTTTTGTTTTAAAATGTTCATAATAGTCCGAACCAGGTTTTTATATAAAGAATATTTTGAAAAGTTTCCCGAAAAAGTTTCAAATTTGGAAAAAACTACACAGCCTCTTATGTATGGACTCAAGACCATAGTGCACAAAAAACAGCTGTTCATATAAAAAGCTTAGCAACACCTCATGTTTGTTTACATTTATTACCAAAGCAACTTTACTCAGCATTTTATAATCAGTTTATTACTCTTCAAAACCAACAGCTTTTTTAGGTTAAATTGACAAACTAAAAACAAACACAAACAAAAATAAACGGTACCAGGAACTGGCACATATTTTCTCACAAACCCATTTAAATTACTAAACAGATTCACTGTGACTTGTAGGGTGGGGTAGGAGAGTTTTTTATTAAAGTTGGAGATTAACTAATAAATATTATTATTATTATCTAGAGAGAAAACTATTCGATCGATTTCGAACAAATTTGCACCAAACACGTCAATTAGGTCTTTATAGATGCACGTAAAAATGTTTTGAAAATTTTTTAAAAACAACCCCCTTTATGGCCAAAAAAACCCAAAAATCAGTTATTATTATTATTATTATTAGCTAAACGATAATTTTTAGAAAGATGCGGGTTTTTGTATATGGTAGGGCACATTAAAGGCTACAAATAAGCCAAATTTTATCAAAATCGTTAGAGCCGTTTTTTTTTTTAAAAAAATAATAACTGATTTTTTGGGGGTTTTTTGGCCAAAAAGTGGGTTGTTTTTCAAAAATTGTAAAACCTTTTTTCGTGCATCTATACAGGCCTACTGGATATGTCTGGTTCAAATTTGGTTGAAATCGATCGAATAGTTTTCTCTCTAGCTTTGTATACTTTTATTAAAGTTGGAGATTAACTAATAAATATTATTATTATTATCTAGAGAGAAAACTATTCGATCGATTTCGAACAAATTTGCACCAAACACGTCAATTAGGTCTTTATAGATGCACGTAAAAAGGTTTTGAAAAATTTTTAAAAACAACCCCCTTTATGGCCAAAAAAACCCCAAAAATCAGTTATTATTATTATTATTAGCTAAACGAGAATTTTTAGAAAGATGCGGGTTTTTGTATATGGTAGGGCACATTAAAGGCTATAAATAAGCAAAATTTTATCAAAATCGTTAGAGCCGTTTTTTATAAAAAAATAATAACTGATTTTTTGGGGGGTTTTTGGCCAAAAAGGGGGTTGTTTTTCAAAATTGTTCAAAACCCTTTTTCGTGCATCTATACAGGCGTACTGGACATATCTGGTGCAAATTTGGTTGAAATCGATCAAATAGTTTTCTCTCTAGCTTTGTATACATACAGACATACATACAGACATACAGACAGACATTTTGTAAAAAACACTTTTTTGGATTCAGGGGGTCCCAAAACGGATATTTCTACAAAAATCTCAACATCGATTTTTTTTGCGACACAATACTTTCTCTATACTATAGTATAGTGAGAAAGTAACAACGAAAAATGCTTGCTGTATTATAATTTAATTCAAACATCGGTTGTTACATATCTATATACTTAGAGATACACTGATTAAAATATTGTTTATATAAAATATATTTTATCTATGAATTGTTTAATACACAAGGATAAACACTGACGGATACACAAGGTAAACTACCTATTAATATTATTGTTTAATACTTTTCAAATCATATTTTCGCTTCCAAAAATAATAATAATAAACAATTTGTCATAGTGCATAACCATAAACATACATGAGTTTAAAACATTATTATATTAGAAACTAAACAAACAATCTGAATGAAACTAAAATCCATTAAAAGATCACATGTTTATCTTTATTTTGAAATATAATTGTACATTTAAATACTAAACAGTATCTTAATGTACTAATTAGTAATACACATTTTTAATTACAAACTCTATTTGAACCACTTTGTTACATCCTGAATCAACATGGGCGTTACAAAGTTATTTAATATACCAACAAACATTACATTCAGGCACCGATTTAGGGTAAGCTGCACCCTGGGCAAAACCTTTTGTGGCCACCCCTCCCACAAAAAATGACTGAAATATGTGTGATTCCTTAATAGTATTGTTGGGTTACCCCAATAATGGTGGGCTGATACCATATACTGTTGTAAATATAACATATTAGGTATTAACCTGAAATGTTGTGTGTACTGTTGATAAAAAAAAATTAGTAGGCTTATATTCTTTTTTTAAATACGATAAATTTTGTATAACTATGTATTTAGTGCAAACTGCAAACATACATGAACATAATTTTAAAGGTACCAGTTTGTGCATTTCTAATTTTTTAAGTGTAAAACCAATTTGTTTTTAATAAATAAACACAAAACATGTGGATTAAAATTTTGTTATAACTTTTATTATCACACAGAAAAACAAACGAAATGAACAATATGTAATAAACAATATAAACATTAACCTTAGAATACATGACTTCCGCAGCTTGTTATTAACATTTGAAACTAAGAAAAAAGTCAAATTTTTGATGAAATGAATTACAGTAAGTTAATAGCTTGTAGTATAATCATTGTCTATCTATTCTTGAAAAGGTTTTGTTAACATAACTACGTAAACCTTTTTCTTCATTTTTTCTTCGCCAACTCTGTAACAACTTCGGAAAAATCAGTTTTTTGTTTTGAATAAAACACAAAAAACCAAAGGAGTTCAACTTGCTGTTCAATAAAGTTGCTCTTTTAGGATTTTTCACTCTGGAAAGAATTGAAAAACTTCTTTTCGCACTGCAGTTTGTCACTGGCAACGTCAGGAACAATTTAACAACAGTTGAAAGATTGGGGAATGTGCAAGCTAAGTTGTTTTTTTTTTATGTGCAAATACATTGCAGTTAAGTTTTTGAACTTTTCAAGCTCAAAGAACATTTTAAAATGAACACACTCATTTAAAAAGTCAGATGTAACATCTTCTGAGATTTAATAACAATGGCAACACCTGAAATCTTGATGATACTACTTCATAGGCTTTTTTCCTGGCTGCTAAGTTAGCTATTAGTGAGTCTATGATCTTTAGGAACACGTTCATTTTGAAAGCATTCCTTGCATCTAGATCACCTTCAATGCCATGGGTTTTATCTGCAAAAACCTTTTCTCTTTCTTACCAATGTGTAAGTAGGAGATTCATATTCTGCAATGGACAATGTTGACTGTTCATATGAATCAAAGTTGTCCCTTTTTACCTGCAGATAACCCTCCAACGTTGTTAGTTGTTTTATTCCTGAATCAAGGTTGATTGTTTCACTTTGCAAGTTTACTCTTTCCAAAATATCGTTCCAAAAAACTATAAGAAAAGTGTTTTCAAAGTCATGGAACTTTGATTCAAGGCTAGATGCTGCCTATCCACAAGCAGATTTTACACTGAGATCTTATCTTTTAAAGATGTCTTAATATCTTTATGACCTTTTGCCAATGCTTTCATTACATCTACTCGTGCAGACCATCTCGTCTCTTAGAGTTGCTTCACCACAAATGTGTGGTTTTTAGCCAAGTGGTTTTAAAAAATATTCCATCTTTAAGTGCTGGATGAGAAGTAGTTGTACAACTCTTGTACAAATCCGAAAAATACTACCCTAACAGTACAGCACTCTGCGGCAGCAGAACCAACAAGATTTAAGGATTGTGCAGCACACGGGACGTACTCGGCTAGAGGGCTATGCTGTTTTATTCGATCTTGAAGGCCTGAGTAGGCACCAGACATGTTACGTGCATTATCATAACTCTGTCCTCGACAATTCAAGATTTTAAGGTCAGCATTTTTTAAACATGCTATTACAGCATCTTCTAAGCCAGATGAGTTATGTGATATTCCAGGAAGAAGGTTGATTACTCGTTCAACAGGTCCTGCTTCATTGTGAGGGACTTAACGTAAAACTACTGTCAACTGATCAATGTGAGCACAGTCTGGTGTGGAATCTACAATGAGACTGAAGTATTTAGACTCTTCAATTCTTTGGTTATAGTTTTAAACACACAGTTTCCCATTATTTCTATGAATTCATTACAAGTTTGAGACGTAAGATATGAAGTGTGTCCACTACCCTTATTACCATACTTTGCAATATGCTGCGCAAGAAATGAGTCATATTCACTTATTAACTCTAAACACCCCATTTAGAGACCGTTTGAAGTCGAACCAAATGTTCGTTGTCTCCTTGAAAGGGTAACCCTCTAACCGACAAAAATTTGAAAACTGAGACAATTCTAGCCAATACGCTTTGCTAGTAATTAACTTCTTCTTCATACTGAGTAAACTTTATCAACTTGCATCAAACTTTTTTTCTGGTTGTAAGAACGTTTTTCCTGTGATCTTGAGAATGTTCGTGTTGTTTAAGGAGTTCATTGCTATGTTTCCAATCATTATATCCAGTGGACAGATTAGTTTTTACTGTCAATGATTGAAATAAGCAACATGGAACACAATATACTTTATTAGTTGTTTGTGAGTATAAAAGCCAATCTCGTAAAACCATGTCTCCATTAGGAAAAGTACTCCTAAATATGTTTACTGACAAAGTTCTTTTCGACTCATTAAATAAGCGCTCAGATTTGGAGAAGTTTGGAGTAAGATTTTGTGTTTGGCAGTTCTTAAGACATTTTCAATGACTCCATTCATTGTAACATCCCAGGTACCTGGGCCATCTATTGAAAATGATTGAGGTAAAGGTAAACATACCTCAATCTTTGAGGTTACTTCAGAAGGCGGGGAAACTGTAGTCTCATATTCACTATGGTTTTTATCAGTAGTAGATGTGCCCTGCTCTTGTATTTGAAAACCTTCTAGTTCTTGTATGAATTTAAATGGCGTTGAGGATGAAGTCGATGGCGTATAATCACAAACTGAACTGTCATCATCACCAACACCACTTTCAGTACAGATTTTGATACTATTTAAATTAACTGATTAAAAAAAACGATTTTGTTAACCTTTTGCAAAGTTTCTAGTTCATCATTTCATTTTTTCGCAGCCCGTTTTCTATATTCCCTTCCACTTAACTCATGATTAAAAACTAAGTTCAAAACACAAAAACCAAAGAGGTTATATTTTATTGACTCAAAACTTTAACAATGACCGAGAATAAAACATGAACAACAGACGACAGATGACTAATGCTCTCAGCTCACTCACTACTTCACATCCCTCCCCTCCCTTTCCCGTTTGGCGCTTATATCATGGTGGCAGTGGCAGATGCAGACAGACTGCCAGCTTCACTCAGTGAACCTTGTAATTATAACAATTTACAAGATTTTGTAAATAATAAACCTTGATGTTTGATGTTTAAAGTTGCAGTCTTTCTTTCCCTTTTAAAGATGATAAATTAGTTTAAACTTACATAAAGCTTGCATGTTATTTTGAGTATGATACTTCGTAGTATTGTCATATTTAATTACAATGCTACCAACATATAGTTTGGTTATGTAAAGAATGTCATATACTTAAATTAATTTACTTTCATTTCAATTTAGAGTAAAAATAATGTCTAATTACTACCATGAATAAGACCGTAGGATGGGATAGCTTACGGGTGGAGAGGGGTCATCTAGCGCCGACAAGTTGCGACTCAGTTTTTTTTTAAGGGGCGCCATTCTTGTACCTAAGGGGGCGGCAATCAATGTAGTTAGGCCACTGTTGACCAATTGACAAGAAAAAAGTTGTAGATTGGTACGTTGAAAAGGGAGGGAAAAGGAGAAAAACTGTGCTTTCCAAAAAACGTTAGTTTGTACAGTCAGTTTATTTTCTGGATATTCAAGATCAGAGTAATTCCACAATATTTTAAGCCTTTTATTTTCTATGTAGACCCTATATTGGATATTTTTAGTTGTACAAATTATAAATCTTTTTCGACAGATTTCTTCACCTGCCTTTTTTCCCTCCTAGGTTATTTCTCTCTTTATTTAAAATTTGTGAGGTGTTTGATTTAAATAGCTAACAAACTAACATCTCAAAATTTTAAGTTTTGATGTTTTGGAGAACTTAATAGAAAGGAAAGTACAGTCCTTCATTCTATTCTTAATACTCTTGGTGATAAGAACACACAAATAATATAATTTTAAGGTTAAACAACAAAATTGACATCACAAAACTAGAGAGCATTTCATTATAACTTACTGCCTTATTAACCAAAAATCCCTGACCTGTTTGATTTTTAAAACTTTTTGTTACTTTTGTATTGTATTTGTCACAAAACTAAACGGATCCAAATAAATTCATTTTACTTAGGTAACCCGAAAACGTTATTAAAAACGCAAAATATTTTACAATAAGTTATTTATTTCAAACATCCTTTTTAGACGCTAACTGGGAAACCAGCTTTGTTTTATTTTGTGAGAAGCAGGAGATAACACAAAGTAAAAAGAGGACAGTTTTACACTTATCTGTTATTAGTTTTAATTACCAGAGAGGATTAAAACACCAATTTCAGAAGGTTTTTTTTTTCGGGGCCCCCAGAATATACATTTTTAACCCTTTGGCGAGTGATCATTTTGATCCCAAATGAGGGAGCACGGAAATGTCCGTGTGTTCCCAAATGAATGAGCATTGAAATTTCCGTTTTTGAGCATGAAGTCTATAATTGCTTAAAAACTCTTTAAAAAAAATCATTATCCAGGGTAAAAACTTTATATTTAATGAATTTTCTTTTGGATTTTCACTTACTTATTTGATTTTAACACTTTGCAAAAGTTTTTTTAATAATAAAACATTGTTTTCGCTCTGTCAGTATAGTACAGTTATTTAACGGTATTGTAACACACTTAATTGAAAATTTGGCCTAAGCTATTAGTATTAATTGCAATAATATTGAAATATTTTATTTTGTAATTTTTTAGCTTATAGTAGGTATACTTGAGGTAGTTGGAATGGTGAGGCATAGCAGTGGCGGCTGGTGAGTTATTAACTTGGTGGTTGCAATTATGTGAAGAGAATTTCCGGGGGGTATGTAATATGAACGCAATTTAACACATTATTTTAGATGATGAATTACACATGGAATTATAAGTTTTTGTCTTAATTACAACAAATGTTAACTTAAATCCATTAAAATGGTTTGGTTATCATTACGAACAAGTGAAACATTTTTAGCTTTCAGTTAAGGGTACTACTAGCCACAATAAAATAGTAAATAAACTGAAAATAACAATTTAAATCATGCATAAATAAACATAGAAATCAAGCACGTTATATGTTTAAATATAGTGATTAGAAACCTCACTTAAAAAGAAAGTCTATCCAGGAGGGGGTTGTCTGTTCTTCAGGTGGGCAAAAGAAACAGAATTTTAATTTTATAATAAACATAAAATTAACATAATCGAATTTATGAACTCGCCCCATATCCTATTTAGGAACTTGGCCTATCCTTTTTTGTTCAAAAACTATTATTTGGATTGTATGGATGTTTGAAAATAGATTTGGGATAATGGGTTCAAACATTTTGGTAATAGGTTAAATGTTACCTTACAGAACTATAGTTAAATCACGAATGGCACGAATATTAATTATGAAAAGAATATTGACAGCTTTTGTTTGGCGTCTAATCAACACTACA
Source organism: Philaenus spumarius (assembly GCA_018207615.1). Lineage (NCBI taxonomy): Eukaryota > Metazoa > Arthropoda > Insecta > Hemiptera > Aphrophoridae > Philaenus > Philaenus spumarius. The sequence continues at coordinate 40,803 of JAGFPH010007663.1, read as the reverse complement.
CTTTCTGTCTAGGCCCACTAAAATTGCTACAAGTTATGAAGAATAATGTAAAAAGAACTATTGTAATGGATTTAACTATGTACCGTACATTACTCTTTACTCACTCCGCATTACTAGTAGAATCCAGACACACACACTAAAATATATTAACACAATCTAAAACAAATAAACACCAAACACAGCTAGCAAAAATACGAGAACAACACATAACCTCAAAATGTCTTGTATTATTCACTAAACAAAACATGAAATATGACAGAACAAAAAGGCATTCTAGCTGGCAAAAACCTAGTGCCCTGGTGGCGGGTTGTAGAACTTTTTTGCACCTGATGGCTTTATGTGAGTTGTCATAGCAACGCATAAGTTACAAACTCCCCACCAGTTTCAATGCTAATAACTGTATAAGACTCTGGTTGCAGAAGCAGTGCGTTCCAGGACGCTGCGCGCGAAGGTTGGGTTGATGTTCTTCGGCTTTTCAATCGTTTGGGGACATTCTTGGCCGTAAATTTTGGATTGAAATGAGGTTGATATTGGTAATGCACTGATATTAAAAGAAATATTAATGTGATATTTTTTTGTTTTATTTCTTGGTGGTTGTGCAACCAAACAACCACACAAGGAGCCGCCACTGAGGCATAGCGGGAACTGGGTAATTAATAATAACGCTCCAATTTTACACGCTCTTTTAGCTTCACAGGGTCAGTCTGTCGCTGTCTTCGTAGTCATAAACAAACGGTTCTGTTGTCATTGTTTTGTTGCTGTAGTTTTTATTTGTTATTTATTTTTTAGTGAACATGATATGAGTGCTCAAAGTGTGAAGTGTTGTTTTGTATATATTCTTGTTTTGAACAATATCATACACTAAAAATGTTTTAAAACTGTAAATAATCATAATTTAAATTTTGTATATATGTTTTCTTATAAATTTTCAAGGTTTTTCATAAATACCATATTATTTTAAAATGAATAAGCATCATAGTCTATCTTGTATGCAAGGTGATATACTATTATGTGCGCTATTTTACTTTGAAACTATTTAATAAGTTACGTTGAAGGAAGACTCTTCAAACATCAAGTTGCGTGGCCACTGAATGTTTGTGTAATGTACATGTTTTTAGAATTGTTACTGTCTTTGATGACCTCAAATGAGTGAAGAGCAGATGATAAACATAAGACCTGAAACACGTAAAGAAGATAAAATAGACATGACAGACGGTGGAAGTACATACATATATATTGCTGACTTAGATAGGTACTTATACTTGAAAATGAGTTTTAAAACATAAGTGTACGCTTTGGGTATCCTACTAGAGACGGGCACTGCAGCTCCTTGATTGCACTTTGTAATATTTTGTCAATAATCGACAAGCGGGTTGACACTGCCAAAACTCAAAACCCTACCAAATATTCATTATTATTGCAATGCTTTACAGTGTTAACAAATACAATTCACCCCACTCTGTCTGTCCTGTTATTTATTGTGAGTACCTAGTGACTGGTGAGCATCTCAAGCTCACAAGTGTTTGTGTAGTACCAGTTTAATAATTATAATAGTTTGTGTTTACTTGTTGACAACCTTTACATTAAGGAAATTAAATTTCACAGACTTAAGTAATTTTAGGCTATGCTATTTGTACATTAGTTTCAGTCAAGGGACTAAGATGATTATCATGTCTGAAAAAGAGAAGCCTTCATCGTTTCATAGAAAATGCAAAGCAAATTTGGAATGAGATGCCCAGAAGCCAACCAAAGAAATGAGGCAATTTTTCTCTAGAACAAAACCATCATTTAGTTGCTGACATTGAGCCTTTAACTGAAAGCAGTATTGAACCTCAAGGTGTTGAACAGCATTCACTGGTAAGAGTGCATCTGTTAGTAAATTTTATTTGAATCTTTATATCATTAAAATCAATTGTTTTAACTGCAGGGACAACATTAATAAATAAGCTTAGTTGCCTTATGTCTTATCAATCCAAATCGTTGCAGGTTGCAGGAGCAAGTTGTTACATTTCAATTGATAAGATTAAAATAAGACTATTTATGAATCGAACAACTAGAATTCTCAAAAAAACTATATGTCAAATGTTTATAAATTTATAGCACATTCAAAAACCCTAAACACATACTGTATTCAAGTTTTGATTCACTCCGTTCAAATTAAGAAAGCTTTTGTATTGTCATACTCATACATCTACAAATACTTGGTTTCTCAGTACCTGCTAACTACTAATAAGACAATGAACTACAATTTAAAACATAAATTAATATAATCTTTCTTTTATTACAATTTTAACTTTTAATGCAACACACCCACTCTGCCACATAAATAGGCTAAAATACAATTTCTATTCCAGAAGAATGTACTTAACCTAAAGAATTTGATTGCATCCCTAAATCACCTACTGAACGCTTACATTTAGAAGAAGTTCATCATTTGAAATTTGATTCAAATTTTCCACTAATTATCTATCACTCATAACAAATTCATAGCACAGTGTTATTGAAACTTAAATTACCATTTTCCAAGCTGGTTTCATTCAATATTAAATTAAGTAATAATTGTGAAGCCTACACTATCATTTTCGAAACATTTAAAGTGGATTTTTACATATTTTCAAAACAATTAGATCAAAATTTAAAAAGATTATTTTACACAATAATTTCAGTTTTTTTAAAAGCTATGTGATTCTACAACATTTGCATACGTACTGTATTTATATTTTATGTCCAAACAACTAGTCTATTATTATGCCAAGTAAAGTTGTATTATTATTGTGTAAATGTATGTATTCCAGAATTTCGAGGAAAATATAGTATTCTATCATCGTAATAATTATCGCTAAAACTATTTAGCTCATTTCAAGGTGTGGAAATGGCCAGCCAAAATTACAGATGACATTCATTGAGAGAGGTTAAAGAATTTAATTTTCAGATTGACAGTAGATACAAAAGTTTCACTCCTGCCAATTATAAATTGAAGTTGCCGAATGGAGAATAAATTCTCAAGAAATGGTTTATGTACTCGACATAAAAATTCAATATTTAGTTTTTTTGTGCAAGCTTTTAAATAATAGAAATATTTCCTTTATTTTTGTCAGAAATTAAAAAATGTCATTAATGATCAGTGCAGAGATTTACAGTCAATACAGAAGGCAGAAGATAAAAAATAACATCAATGGGGATGAACTGGTAGAGGAAATCTTAATTTTAGCACCAATTGATGTTGTCCTGCGACCCTACTCATACTTATATATAACTACAAATGGTCTAACTAACAATTTTCCCAATGCCTTGTCGCCTTGAGGATAATACTTACTCTGCCAATATCAGTATCTCAGTAAATCAAAATCATTAAGAATTAACTGCGTTCAACCATTTCTGAGGAGCAACTTAGTAAAAAATAGCAATAGTAGCTATTGCAAGTCAAGCGTTAGCTATTGGCAGTTAACCATCCAGGCTATCAATGAAATCGTGTGGCTGTCTCTGACCTCTTACCGTCTCTCTCCATCTGAGCAAGTGTTCTGATTGAACATTTTTTCTTACACTTTCTTTCCCATAGTCTCTTGATATTCCTATCATTGATTCTGGGCCCATCGGTGGAGTTTCTGCTCCTCTTCTAGCCAGTTTATCTGCTATTTCATTCAATACTACTCCTTCATGTCCAGGGACCCAAACAAGTCTTACTTGCCTACTGCTCGACAGCTGGTCCAGCAGTAACTGGCATTCCCAGACCAGTTTTGATGTTGTTCTTGAAGCTATAATGGCTTTTATAGCCGCCTGACTATCACAACATATCACAACATCTGTATTCCCTCCTGTGTTCAATCTCATTGCGGCCATACTAGCCTCCCCCTGGATCACGAGGTCCAGAGGTGGGAGCTACAACAAGATTTCCATGGCTGTTGAGGGTATAGTTCTCGTGGTCTCCGTGATTCCAAGGCAGGCCATCCGATGTACTTTATTAGGTTCTCTTTTTGCTCATTCCTTCCTGGTAGCGGGCCACGAGACTATAGAGGCAAAAGTTAGAGACGGTCTTATTTTGGTAACATAGAGCCAGTTCATCATCTGGGGCCGAAGCCCCCATGAGGTTCCAATTGCTCTCCTACATGCCCAGAAAGCATTACACGCTTTTGCCTCCTTTCTTCTTATGTGTTCTCCCCAGACTAGCTTTGTGTCTAGGGTGATGCCTAAGTATTCTGTTGTTTCGGAGCATGTAAGTCTTTGTCCCAGTAGACTGGGCATGTAAAGATCATCTGTCCGAGATATCCTAGTAAAGAGAATGAGATCTGTCTTCTCTGGGTTTACAGTTAGACCCATTCTTTCACACCAGCATTCTAACCATTTGAGTGAGCTTTGGACGATGTCAGATACAGACCCTTGGGTATAACCTCCTCTCTCATTTAGTCCCACAAGCAGATCATCCACTACCATAGACCATAAGAGGGGTGAAAGAACTCCCCTTTGGGGCATCCTCGCGCAACCTCAATAATTCGCTACTGCGTAATTGTGAGATTTCTATTCTATTTTCAAGGTAAGCTTTTATCCAAGGAGTGATTAATGCGTCTGTCATGAATTTGAAGGAGGTATTAATAAACGCCCCTTCGATGTCCACAAAAACTCCCATCGTAAGTTCTTTCTGCTCCAGCACCTTTTCCACCCTGGCTACTAGTTGGTGGAGAGCTGTTTCAACAGATTTGCCTGCAATGTATGCATGTTGATTTTTATAAAAACAATTTGCAGCCACTGCTCCATCCCTTATGTCTATCAGTCTTTCCAACGTTTTGAGTAGGAATGATGTTAAACTGATAGGTCGAAAGTCTTTTGGGTTGTTGTAGGTTCCTTTCCCTGGTTTAGGGATGTAAACTACTTTCGCTAATCTCAATTATCTAGTAATGTGTCCTAGAACAAGAGATTCTCTGAATACTTTCATTAGCCATGGCACCAGCTTATCTCCGCCCCTCTGAAGAAGTGCTGGGAATATTCCATCTGGTCCTGCACTTTTAAAAGGGTCAAAGGACTTTATTGCTCATTTGACCCTGTTACCAGTTACTTTATATTTTCTTTACCATTTCCCAGTCAACCTTCCCTGTCGCATCCGCGATGTTTTCTTCCCGTAATGTAACAGTTTCAGCAGTTCCTGGGAAATGTGTTGTTAATCCTCAGGGTATCTTCTTCCGTTTCCGTCATTTTTCCTGCTAGAAGGTTGAGAGGACCCCGAGTCTTCCTATCGAGTCTCTGACAAGTACTTTTTGAAGTCTCGAGAGTTCAGAGATGGTCTCAATGCAAAAGGTTCTCCAGAGGGATCTAGATGCCCTCTGAACTTCTCATCTATAGTTATGTTGCTTTTGCCTAAACTCCTCCCAGTCTCCAGGGTTATCAGACCGCTTGGCCTTGTTAAAGCTTTGGTGAGTCTGCCTACGGTGAGATTCCAGAGTCTGGTTCCACCGCAGTCCCCGAACCTGGGGTTGAGCATTGAGCATGCAACAATTCCTCTCATAAGAGTTTGTTAAAGCTTCCTGTAGATGACCTACAGTTAGCTCAAGATCTACATAATTGTGAATGGTCTGAATCGGACCATCATTTAACTTTGCCTCAAGGCTTTCTTTAAAGGAATCCCAGTCCGTCTGTCTTGGGTTCCTTATAAGCCTACTCTCTGTCTCAGCCCCGCATAGTTTAAACTGAATGCGCCTGTGATCAGAGAGTGTTGGAAACCTGCCAACCATTCACACTCTTTCAAAAAGTGTGGAGGAGCAGAGCGTTATGTCTATGACCTCCTTCCTCAGCCTGTTTTGGAAGGTGTGAACCAGTGTTTAGAACCATAGGATTGGTTCCACTTAAGTAATTGAGGAGGGCCTCCCCTCTAGCGTTGGTGTTGGTACTTCCCCATATCACATGATATGAATTGGAGTCACACCCCACCAACACAGGAATGCCCTTCTTGTTACATTCTAATATTAGCTATTCCATCTCCTCTGCTGGAGAAAATAAGGCCGAAAGGAAAGGAAACCAGCCACCGACCATGACTCCAGTCCTTTTAACATGACCGCCACCCTTGGTCTTCCTTCCCCACCACCACTATACAACCTATAACCAGTTAGGCCTTGCGTACAAGACTTTACTTTTTTATAAGCCCAATGATTAAGGTGTTGTAGGCCCTTAAAAGCTTGAATAAATTTGTTTCTGATTAATTTTCGGATGGTGATTTTTCAAGATACTTAGTTGAATTTAAATAGTTAAATCATGTTAGTTAGACATAGTCTGGAAAGTGTAAATGACAATGCAAAACTGAAAGTGAACTACATAATTTGTGGAACAATAAACAAATAAGCTCAAATTTACTGTTTTAAAATTTAAATGAAGGTTCATAAAATTTTCTTAAAATGTAGTATAAAATATGGGGTTTTCATTCAACATTTTTTGGTTGACACAATATTGGAGAAATAATTGATTGTATCAAAATTGCAAAACTATCCAATAAACAAAATAATAAGGTGAAGAGTATATCGGTTTAACTATTTTAGAGATGTAAAGTATTTTAAAAGTAAAACAACTGGCACACCTTCATATCATCATATCAATCACCCTGTAGCCTGTATGAAAACAAAGCCATTTCCCAATAACAATTATTTTCTTCTTAATTTTATATTTTACCTGCAATAGCTCATCCAAGGGTTGCCAAATAGATAAATAGATATTCTACTTTCTAAATATATTAAAAACTGAAATTTTGTATTTGATATTTGAACTAAACAGCAACGAAAGCAAAATAATTTTATTTGTAACAGTTTGTTAATAATAATTAGTATTGGCTGTCAGCTAAGCTGAACCCCACTTCTATGTATCACAGTAGAAGGTGCACAGGTAGGGTAGTGGAAATAATTTAATAATTTAATTAGAACTTAGTGGTTTATTCTGTTCAGCCAAATCAGCTTGGAACTTAGTGGTTTATTCTGTTCAGCCAAATCAGCTTTGTTTACTATAACAGTTTATATTTACTAGACTATGATTTTGTAATACTGAAGAAGGCTAAAAAATTAATGTAATGTAACAAATAAGCACCTATATTATATTACTGGATTCAAAATGGTATTCTATATTTAGTCCTATGAATAAATATTTTGTATATCTTACTATCAATAAAATACATTTTAAAATGTAGTTTTCTTGCAGCATTTTTGAAACTTTAAAATTAATTTTTTGTTTGTATTATAACAATTTTAATTTCTAGAGGTTAGATAGATCTACTCCTTTTGTTTTTAACATAATCTAAAATTGTATAATTATTTTTAGTCAACTAAGTTTTAAAATTTAAAAAATAATAAACATTTAAAACTTTCTTTGCATTTTTCAAGCCATAAAAATTACATACTTTTCTGTAACAATGTGGTATCTGATAAAAACATAGTCTAAGAGTAACTTCATTCCTTTTAAATTTAGTTTTTATAGCAACACAAAGAAAAGAAAATTAGGCTAGTTAAATTACTATAAATAAATGAGATTATCACATAGTGTACTTTATCATTGACTGTTTGTACTGATATAGTTTTGATGACTTTTAATGAAAAATGAAAGTTCTGTACTATAGAACAAAACAATCATTAGATCAATGCAGCCTTTCCCCCAAATTGGGGGCCAATCAAGTTCAAGAGTTACCAAAATATTGTCTTTATATTCTACCTTTTACTCACAGCAGAGTGTGGTTAAGCCTTTGATGTGGAAGCTTAAATATTTTCTTCCGAATAATTTCCTACCCCAAATATTTACAAATTTAGAACCTATAATCTTATGGAAAACAATTAAATATCAAAATAAATTCTTCCCTAACAGCATCTGCTTATAAATGACAGTATTATTAGTATTTAAAATATGCTTGTAAATCATTAACTAAATCTCATAATTGTTCAGAACAGATTTCACAAGTATTCTAGTCAGATTGATTAAACACTAATACTGAACGCATAATTCAAGAAGTTCTAAAAATGTTCAAATGGAATCAACACTTCCCAGGTATTCTAAATTTACACAAAGAAAAATTTAGTTTGGTAACAATATGAACCACAAAAAGTGACCTACCGAACATTCAAGTAAAATTTGAGGTTGCTTCATTTTGTAAAAACCCCTTGCCAAATAACATAAATTTAATAATAAATAAAATATTATAAATTCATAATAACCTAAACTATAAATACATAATTTTTTGTAAAATACTGTATCAGATAATCTTGTTTCTAGTTACATATATCTTTGATATAGCTCCTTATAACTTGCCGGTTTGAAAATTTGATTCCTAAAGTTTGTTGAAGGTAGGTTAATAGTATTTAATAGTATTTACTACAGTATTGAAACTTTATGAGTCATTACTAAGTGGCAACTAATCTCTTAGTAGGTTATCTTATCTGAATTAACAGCAACACCACCTGTGTGTTTAGGTGTGGCTGTTTCTGAGCTGTTCCCATAATGGTGAAACATTTTGCTTTATCTGTCCATGGTCCATTTTATAGTTTAACTCTTTTTGGAAAGTAAAGTGTCTATTAGGCTATTACAAATCTTATATAATTCCTTTAGAAGGAATTTTGTTCTGTGTTAGTTATTTGTAAAACAATAATCGGTGTTATAATCAAGGATAAAATAAAGAATAAGGTAAGCTATAAACGTGGTGTGTTATCTCATTGAATGAAAGGTATAGTGCTTTATGTTAACAATTCTGATAGCCTAAACTCAAACCTTCTATTTCATTCTAACTAAAAGTTTTTCATAAAATATTAATTTGTTTAATCAATAATGGTAAAAATAAAAACAAAACAAAGCTAATAATACTGTATCGGTATTTAACCTATTAAAGATTTGTGTTTATAACACTTTTAATTTGAGAAGTTGTGCTAAATTATAAGATGTTTGTCGAATCTGTTTCTTTTTTCTGATAATGTATAATAATAATTACAATGCTTTATTTTATAATGAGAAAGTTACAATTAATTCTTGTTGACAAACATTGAGACAATGTTTTTTTTTTATCGTTTGTCGGTTGGTACAGGGCCGAACTTAGGCTGGTGCGACCGCATCGGGACCCGCGCCTAAGGGGACCCCGCACAAAAAAAAAATTAAGTTGCCAGATGAATTATATAATATTATTAAAGAGCGAGTTTTTATAAATACAACTGCTACTATAACAACTATCAGTCTAGTGTGATAGTGTTGTTAGTTAGTTATCAATTAATTATGTAGGAACAAAAGAATATTAAATTGGAAAATTTCCCCAATTCTAAGTTTGTTTTCATTTAATAGTAGCCTAATTTATTTTTTAATTAGCATAATTTTTGAAGAAATAAAAGCTATTACACTTAACTTGAATACGGTTGGTCGGAGGAGGGTAGGACTTAGTTTCTGTACAATATTTGGAGACGATACCCAAAATTCATTAATTTATATATACTATATATATATGTTTTATTCCCAGATTGATAAGTGGTAGTACATATGCTTCAAAATTACTGATTTTTTGGTGAAAGGGTCCTAATAGAATTCTTCAGATACCCTTTCTTTTATTTTTCGATCCGATTTAAAATGGCGGAGTTATACTGTTTAATTGTTTTTGTATAGGGATTTGAGGAGTATATAAACCCAAGTACAATTTGTGAGTTATATCATTCGAAAGGCAATTAAATTAATCCTGTGCAAAGGTATTTTAGGTATAGTTCCCAGAACAAGGAACAAAATTTGTAGGAAACTCCGGATAAATGATTTTTTTCACTATCCATGTAAGATAATTGCGCAATTTCTACCACTCATAAACCCGAGTACAATTTCTGAGTTATATTTTTCGAAAGACAATTAAATTTACTATAATCCTGTGCAAAGGTATATTTTAGGTGCAGTTCCCGGAACAAGGAACAAAATTCATAGGAAACTCCCAAAATATGATTTCTTTCACTATCCATGTAAGATAATTGCGCAATTCCTACCACTCATAAGTCCAAGTACAATTTGTGAGTTAAATCATGCGAAAGGCAATTAAATTTTCTATAATCTTGTGCAAAGGTATTTTTGGTATAGTTCCCGGAACAAGGAACAAAATTCATAGAAAACTCCCAGTATTTAATACTATCAGTTATTCCCGGATAATAAAATTCGTCTATAGCAGGCTAAGCCGTGCTGCTTATGCTTTTTTTTTATTTAATAGTTAAGTATTAAAAAAATTATCACGTTTCCTCTTGTTATCTACGTTTCATACTGCATTTGCGTGAAATATAGTCTTAATTATAGTGAGTAGGAGGGAGGATGAAAGATTGGTGCCAAATTGAGAGGCCCCGCAGTAAAAGTTTGCACTGGGCCCTGCACAAGCTAAAGCCGGCCCTCAATTGGTAGACTATAGATCTTCTTACTGTAACATCTCTAGCTATGTGGATTGCATAATGCTAACAATACATTACTTTAAAATAATAAGAAATAGTTATCTTAAGCACGATACCCTACACGCACACTCACAAAATACTATTTGCTAAGTATTTTCTTTCCGTAGCCAATGATAACTAAAAATTAATAAATTATGACAACTAAGTACCTATAGATTACCAACAATAATATAAATACCAAGCAAATATTGTCAACAACAATATAAATATTAATAAATGATTGGGGGGAAGAGCAAAGACATAAAAATTAATATTTGCTACATTATTAGTTGAATTCATGGATCAAGTCCCTTCTATATTGCCAAGCCTGTTGCAAGTACCGAGTAAGATATTTCCAATTTTCCCTGTTAAAATGTTGAAGAAATTCCTCCCAACTCAACTCCAATTTCTCTTTGGATTATAAAATATATAGCTTTCTAATTTTTCTCAAGATTGAACAAATCATAAAAAAATGCAAAATATCTTCTTTTATTTTCAAATTACACAGCAAACAATTGTAATTTCCCTCCTCCACCGAAGGCCTGCAATTTAAATACAGTAGGCTACATTTGAATTAGTAGGCTGCAATTTAAATATGTAGGATCTGCTCTACATTTGATTACATTCGGTATTATCCAAACATCCTTATCTTGATAGGAGAAGTTATTTAAATTCAGAGATTTATGAATTATATGAAACGTAGAATTGCTACGACCCTGATGATTATCTTATTTATTTCGGTGACTTATCGCATTTACTAATGCAACATAATTTAGTCTCTCTAATACTAGCTAGTTTTGAGGCAAAACAACATATGTGCTACACTCTTAGATCTGATTAAAGCCTTCGACAAAATATCACATGAAATTCTTTTTGAAAAACTATAGTACTATGGCGTGAAAGATGTGGAATTGTGTTTGTTTCAATCATACTTGTATGAGAGGTATCAAATGGTTCAGGTGGATAATCAGAGGTTGGATTTAAATCTGGTCAAAGGTGGAGTACCGTACCATAAGGTTCTGTGCCTGGACCTTTTTTGTTTATTATACATGTTAATGATTTGCCTAATTTCTTGTCAGCTAAATGTGTGTTTTACACTGATGACAGTTCCTTTATAATAAAGACAAGGACCTAAACATATCTCAGTTAAATAAGAAGAATATGGACAGATCCGAACTCTGGTTTGAAACAATAAGCTTACTATTAATCAAGATAAAACTGATGTAATTACATTTAGTTTAAGTAAATCTGTGAAAAAAATAGTTAAACTTCTTAGCATAATATATCTGGATTCTAGGTTTACCTGGACGACACACAGATTACTTGTGCACTTACCTAGCTAGAGTGATATATTTATTAAAAAACTTCAAATTAAGCACTAACATAGGTCTAGTAATAAATGAAGATTTTGCTTTTTTCCATTCATACCTACTTTATCGAGTAACCTTGTGGGGTAATTCAGCAGGTGTAAAACAGGTTTTCTTGTGGCAAAAAAAGGCTGTTAGAGCAATTGAAGGCGTCTTAGAACAAGAATATTTTAACTCTATGTAGTATATTTATTCTTCATTCAGTTTTGTATGTTAAGGAACACTTGGACGACTATAAATTAAGAGGTAGCATTCATGATTTCATGATACCAGAAATAAATGTCTGATTGGTGGGGTTTTTGTTAGACTTGGTAAAACTCAAATCAACCATAAACATATTGGTGTTGCATTTTTTAATAGGCTCCCAAAAATGCTAGATTTGTTTCTGTGAAACATTTTACACATACGGGAAAATGGTTGAAAGGCAAGTCTTTGTACAGTGTCCAGGAGTTGATGGATGCAGACATGAATGACTTGGTTTTTTAGATGTATTTTTGTAACTATATTATTGTTAGGTACTGACTATGTCAGTTTCCAACTTTAAGTTTAAAGACAGTAAAATATTTCTATTTGTATTCTTTTGTGTATAAATTTGTTTGGTATGATATTTTAAATTGTATATTTATGGAGTACCGTAAGTACCGTACTAGGTTGGTTTTATATGTTTTGATGTCTTGTGTTGTATCTTTGTATAGTGCTAACAGTATTTATACTGTAATATATAGTTATGCTATGTTTGAATGGGTATAAATTGTTCTATGGGTGTGACTGTGGTGAAATTGTTTATTTTAGGTGTGAGTGAGATACATTAATGTAAGTGAGTTTTAAGTACATCCACTAAAATATATAATAACCCTTGGTACACAAATATGATTTGTCAAAAAAACAAAAGGAAATAAATAAATAAATTTGACATTTCCATTCTTTTGCTTCAGTCCCTCAGTAAAAGATACAGAATACCTATTTGCCATTATTTTCTATTCTTCATATCAAAACAAATTGGCGTTTGTTTTTTATTTTAAAGTAATCAATTATGGCTCATTTGGAAAATGAAATGTTTTTCTTATTTTTAAATTAGAACATTTTAAAACATTTTAAAATCAAGTCTATAATTAAAAATAAAATCACATTTTCATTTTAAGTACAGTTTTATCCCAAATGGTGTACAATATTACAATAATTAACTGTAAACAAATTTATGTTTAACATGATTTTTATTGGAAATATGTACACATTTTTGCAGAAGTACATCCCCCTAATAAAAACTTCTTATTTACAAATTTATAACTAATAAAAAGCTATATATATGTTTTGATAAAATATTGTTGTTTATTTATAAATAGGTGCAGCTGCATGATGGAATTTTTCAGGCATCTATTCTTTCTATTTATCATGTGTAAGTATTCAACATTGTAATGGAAAAATGACTTTAATGATAATTTATTATAAAACATTAAATAACAAAACAATCCAAAATGTTTTTTTTTCTTCTTTTCTGGAGGACAGTATGTTGAAATTATTTTATTTTCATTTTGTATAAAATAATTTAAAATATCTTGTTTCTTAAAACAGCTTAGTCGGATTATAACAAACCTGATTTTAATAAATATACAAATTGGTGAAAATATTCACTTTTCCATATGACTTTAATGAAACCCATTTAACAAAATTTTTAAAGCTAATAATTATGATTCAAATATAAACTTTGATCTAAATCACCTTATTGCCACAACTCCCATATTGTGGCAAAATTTAATTTTAGACAAAATCAAATGAATCTAGTTTCTAAATGATTTTTGAAGTGTTGAATATCAAATATACCATTAGTTCTCACATTAGAAAGCGATTTCAAATCTAAAACATAAAAAATGGCTGCCAAATTAAAGTTCCTGTTCTAACAAAGAAATAAAAGCAACAAAAAACATAATATTTTTTATTTTATTTTTTAAATTTATTTATTTTACTATTACATTACAGTTTATAATATATCTATAGCTATAAAAACAGGTAACATTTTCAACAAAACAAAACATAGAAAATATAAAAACAGGTAATATTTAGAGTGCCTTAAAGCTAATTTATACCAACCTAATTACCAATTTAAAACATCACATTATCACTTAAAAATTCATTAACATTATAGTAAGCTCTCTCTATCAAAAACTCTTTTGCACATTTAAAAAAAAATCAAACATTTTTAATTTCCTTAACTGCAGAGGAAGCTTATTGACAATTTTTTGCCCATATATTTACTTGTTCTTTCATATATATTAAGGCAATGTTTAGGTAGTTGGAAGTTTATTTTGTTCCTAGTCCCATATTGATGAACATTTTGTTCATTTAACAAAACATCATGGTTGGCTTTAATAAATAATAGGCATTTCAAAATATACAAAGATGGACGTGTCAACAGTCTCCTCTCCCTAAAAATTGTTTTGCATGAACTAGTTTTACTAAAACCATACATGCAACGAACATACCTTTTCTGAATTTAAAAAATTGAAATTAATCCTGTTGTACCTCCCCAAAGCATAATTCCATATTGCATGACAGAGCAAAAACTGCCATGGTAAATCATTACTCTGGTTTTTAAATCAATTGTATTTCTCAATACCGACATTTGGAAGCATGAAGTATTCAACTTTTTTGAAAGTATCTTAAAAAAAGGCTTCCAGTTCAAATTTTTGTCAATATAAAGTCCCAAAAATTTTGTCATATCTACGGAATTATGCTCTACACCTTCAAAACTGACCTTCATTTCTATTGGCTGTCTACACTGCCAAGATTGAAATTTAATGATTTGAGTATTTTTTTACCATTTAGCTTTAACCTATTTGCAGCAAACCACCAGAAAGTTTGTTCATAGTCCTTTCAATCAAGTCAGCTAGTCTTTCAAATTTGTTGCTTTAACAACTGTAGTTCTATCATCAGCAAATAAAATAATACTCGCTAAATCATTTACATAAATTTAAAAATAAAAATGGTCCCAAAATTGATCCTTGTGGATTGCCACATTTTATGTCTTTCCAGAGAGAGATGTATTTCCTATTATTTGTATACATCACAGTTCTTTGTTTTCGTTCCTTTAGATACTTATGACAATCCTCTGTTTCCAACTTTAAAAAATTACTGGTTTCTGAGAAATTTGAAGTGATGTAGAAACTATAAATTCAATGTACATTGGTAGATTCTATTGTAACATAGTACAAATTTACCTTTATAGCCTAGTAAATAATGATATAAGTGAAATGATTTTCTTAGATCTTAACTACCGGTAATTTAAAATTTGAGGCTTTAACTTTAATGAAGTTGAACATTATTAAATAAACTAAAAACAAACACTTTTAAAATCCAGTAATTTAAATTATTGAGTAACTAAGGTTTGTCTTCACTCGTCAATGTCCTATGCAATGACCAGCAGTGACTTTATTTCTGGTTTCAACCAGAAGTGACTTATTAAAGTAAATTATTTAAAATTATTATTAGTAGATTATTATCATATATATTTATGATTTGTGGAGGGCTTACAACTAATGTTATATAATTACTTAGTGTAACATTTATATAGTTTTTACAACATAGTATGCTTTAATTTACCGTATTTATTCTTTTCTTTCCTCTATAGGTCTTTCTGTTTATAAAGTGTCAACTACAATACAAGCTACAATTCCAGACACTCTCGTTGAATGTTATAGAAACAAATCACTCTTGCTTAGAGAAAACTTGTTACCAAACACTTTGACATCATTATTAGCTATTCTTCGTAAAATTGAATCATCACCTTTAATTACCAGTACTATGGATATAAGGACTTTAGCTTCAACATTAACTATGAGGTAAGAACTAAGAACAAACAATCTGTTTTTGTTTTATTAAACTTGGTGTGTCCTTGCTAGCCGAATAAAATAGGCAGGAGTAAAGAGAACTAATTTTTGGCATATTATTACCGAAATTAGTTATATATTATATACCGTATATGATTTAAAAAATGTAATATAAAAGATAATGGAACGAAAAAATTCACATAATAGGAATAATCAATAATATTGAATAGTATTGAATAATTCAAATACTATTGGAATAATCTGTAAATCATTTTTATTTTTTTCACAAAATACTTAACACAAAATAGAAAATATATTGAACACAAATTTTGGATACATATTGGTATGGCATCTTTTACACATGTACAAAAACCAAAACTTTTTCATATATTTTCAAAATGGTGGCTGTTTAAAATTTTTAATATAAAATATTTAAAAATCGCTAACATTACAAAAAATTTCAAAAAACAAAAATTTCATATTTTATTGACGAACATAACGTTTTTTATTATTTCTGAAACTTATAAAATAACCGAGTTATTGGGAAAAAAATTTTTATTATGGACAATTACCAAGATACAAATTTTGTATGGATACTACTTATAATTTAAATTTAATAGTTATCCTCTTAATTTCATGATCAACTTTATTTCGCTAGTTGTATACTTATAATTAAAATACATAAATTCTGAACCTAGTTTTAAATTAAGCTTTTTACACGTACATCTTCTATTATATTTTTGTGCAGATTTTCACAAGCAGTGGCAAATTTAAACAAATTTTTCCTATGAAGATGGTTGCTCCCCTCCTATAAGTCATTATCCATATAAACTATTAATAATCTCTTTGAATGTTTTAGTGTTTTGAAAATAAATCGGGATAAGAAGTTATTTTACGCTTTTTAAACATTTACAAAAGGATAAGATTGGTCCGATTCTTAGAATTAAACAAAAATAAAATTATATTAAGCAGTAGTAGGTACATCGATAAAAAGTGGTTTATCTGATCAGCACATGCTTTTTTTACACACTAAAAATCTTTCTACGGAAACTACAAAACATAAAAATGGATAACATATGTGAGCTGGCAAATTCTAAAATTATTGATTATTAAAAATTTTTAATATTGTCACCGAACAAAAACTTTTCTCACATTATCAACCATGCCAGTAAAGCTAAAATAAAAAAGTTGATTATAAAGTTGGTACATCCATGTTCATAGTTAAGTCGGAAATGCTGCGCTGTCCAAGAGATATGTAGTTCCACTTTAACTTTCACATAATGTTTTTCCAAGGACAATAAAAAAGAGAAACTATTTCAAAAAATGTTGGGTGCTAAACATCCACCTTTAATTTTTTGCTGGCCTCCCACCGTTTCTAAAATCACCTCCTTTGAATTAGTCAGATTTATTTGTAAGTCCCATTTTAAAATATGTATAATATATCCCCGTTTGAACTATGGGATTATTTTATAAGTATATTCTAATAAACAGCAAGTTAAAAGGTTATTTGACTTACAAGAAAGCCCACAACCATCATTTCAAAATTAAAGCCTCGAGAGTCATGCAGGGCTCTCTCAAATTTCTTTTATAGATTTGAAAATCTTAACAATACCTAGTATGTACATCCTTGAAGTGATATTATGTTATCTATTTAAGAGCAATACAGCTCCAAGTAGTGTCTTTTCTTATGTCACAAGAGATTTTAGATGTGATCAGCATAGAGTGAACATCTGTCAAAATACTCCCTGACCAAGCCGGAATTATTTTATTTAGTAGGCTCTCAAAGTGTCTTATAGTAACTGGCATACAAAAACCACTATTAAATTCCACTTAAAGAGAATTTTGTTGATGAGAATAAAATGACCTCACTCTGTCCTACATTTAAGTAAATGTTGAGGGTATAATTTATTACATATATTTGTAATATTTTTTTATTTTGGTGGTATTTGATATCATGTTAATAACTTAACTTTTATATGTGTTGAATTTTAGCTATAATGTATTGCTTTTATTATTAAGTACTTGGGCTAAATAAATTATTATTTGTCCATAAGAAAAAAATAATAATAAAGAAAAAATAAATTAATAAAAGTAAAATATTTTTAAAAATATGTCACCACTAAGCCTAGGGATTTAGGATCAGAGCCTAAAAGTATCAATACATCTGAATGGCAAAGAATTTAATTTAAATCTCTACTATTACGCCAGTACACATATCATCATCTATATCATTTAGAAAGGTTATAAAGAGGCCAACAACTTTCCTCCCTGTTTAACTCCAGTATTTAAAGTGAATGGTTCAGTAAAATCATTTTTACTCCAAACAAAACAAGTTCATTATTATGAAATCCTTAAAACATTCTAATTAACTTAGTAGACAGATCAATTTAGGATATCTGTTGATCAATGTTTGAACAACTACTGATGTTGAGTGTCATAAAATATATTAAGACTTCGACTAAAAATGTCTATGACACATAATAATTGGTGCATCCAAAGTTGGAGCAGTTCGGCAATGTATATTATGAGGCTGTGATACGTTTTGAATTTGTGGAGGAATGTAATCACAAACATTTAAGTTTACTGCATCTTCTCTTCAAAGAGCAGCTACTTGACTAATAAACAAAGATTCGTTTAACTCCAAACAGCACAAACATTGAACTTAATTTAATTTATACTTTTATAATTAGAGCTGTTTAATCATAAAGTGTGCTGGATCAATTCTGTGCTATCATAATTTCCTGGAGCTATTATGACATGAGGCTAAATGGGTGGATATACAGAAAGTTGCCAATTTTAGGACTAAAAGTGGCTAGACAAAATTTTTTTTTAATTTACTTTTTTTTGCTATTTTTGTATAGCACAAATGTTGTAGTAATTATTTCACCAAAGGTTCACTCTGGAATGTTTGAAATAAATGTAATAAATTCGTTTTTTTTAAACGACCATGCCAGAGGAAAGACAAATGACACAGAGGAAAATGTGACCATTTGTATCATTACCTTTTTACAATAATTAAATAATTATTTTTTTCACTCTTCAGTTTTTTATTTATTTTTTATCATAAAATTAAATCGGGGTTCAAATAAAACGCCTATTGCATTTATGAGTAATAAACTTTATTTTTCATTAGGAACACATTTTATCATGTGAGAATCTAAAAAATGTTGGGCATATTTAACAATGTTACAAAAATTCAAGATTATGATTAATAATACTTTGCTTAGTGTTTACAAATAACAAAATTATATTAATTAAAAACTATTTTTCTAGTTTAGAATCAAAATCCATACATAACTAAAATTACCGGAAACAAGAAAACAAAAATTTTACTTGACAATGACAGATATTTGTGAAAAATCAAAATTCTTACATAACTAAAATTACCAGAAACAAGAAAACAAAAATTTTACTT